>JAUMHG010000290.1:3906510-3929081 GCA_032359395.1 Enteromius anoplus
TAATATTATATAAAAATATATAATTAATATAAATATATGCATTTTCAACATATATACATAATAAATATACACAGCACACGCACCTATATTATACAGTTTTTAAAAACTTTATTAATTGCATGATTAAATCACTAAATAAAACACAATATATTTTGAATTTATATTAAATGCCGTTAACTGAAAAATGCATTTGCATTTTTGACCCACTGAAGTGAAACTTGAGTTCATCGTTGATTTGTAAGTGTTTGTATTTGAAATATGGATAATGTGCACTTCCAGATGTACTGACAAGCATTTATGGTGAACTGAAATATACTTTGGCGTCCCTAATAAAACTTGCATCATGTTTATACATTAATATAAATATATTTGTAGTTGCACTAGGGCTGTCAAATCGATGAATCCTAATGAATCGCATCAGAAATGAAAGTTTGTTTACAAAATATATTTGCGTACCTCACTCATTTATTGATGAAGTTAAGTTACATTAGCTTTTATTGTAATATGAAATAACACACCACAGTACACGTCATCATATATTTTACAAGTGCCTTAGTATCAGTGATATAGTAAGTGCTTTTAGTTAGTCATCTACTTCTTTAATGCATGACCAAAGATTACGAGTAAACATAATAGGAGTACTTAAAACTAAAACTTGCAAGTTTTCATTATAACACAGTGCACTTAAGTGATCGTTTGAATCATTATTACATTAAATGCAAGTGGAAGAATACAAGTGCACATTCGATACAACTAAGCACACTCCATTTTCACAAGCATATTGGAAAACAAGCTTGTATTGATCTGGTTTTCTTTTGTAGATGAACGGCAACAAGGGCGGTGTGACCCCCACAAAGATGAACACATGGGACAAAAGCACCAACTCAGCCAACCGCATAGATTTGTCAGCAGTATAATGGCTTCTGTTCCAAACAGAGCAAGAGGACAACAGCATAGCATTTCTTATAAAGCACGTGCCTTTCTCTATCACACTTTACATGGACGTCAAATGCTGAAATAGCTACAAACACTTGCAGCTAATTGTAGAATAGTTAACTCACAACACAAAGTTCTCTGATGTCATTTCCTCCTGCTGATGCTCTCTCTAACACAAACACAGGATGAAGACACGCTGCCCATTGTTGGGATGATGTTGAGTTGATGGTTTGCTAATGCTGTGGCGTGCTGAGGGAAGCACGCTAACTCTCACAGACAGGAGACTCTCCTGAGAGACTGCACCTGTACTGTAACAGTGTTTCCATGCTTTTGGGGACAACACACTAGACCTGTGCTACATTCGGACCACTGTTTGTCCTTTAAACAGAGGAATCATCAAGTACAAGTCTGGAGTGTCTCAACTTCAGTGATCCATGTCCATCAGCTATGGCTTTAGATTAGACCCGGAAGAAGTACAATACTGGTGAAATTATTATTGTGGCTTTTTTTTTATCCGGTATTGTAAATGGCACTTGTGTTTATCCAAATAGGCTTTTTTTCAACAAGAGGTCATTGAAAAGAAGCGATGAACCCCCACTATATGTTGATGGTCAACCTCAGAAGGTCATTTATAATATTGCACAACTTTATTATGTGTGTGTGTGTGTGTGTGTGTGTGTGTGACTGTTACTGAGAAAAAAATATATAACAGGGTTGCATGTGAACTACGAGAAGTGAAATAAATAATAAATGAATTTATAAAGTATGTTAATGTGTAAATACTAATATTAATTATTAAAATAGCATAATGTTCAACAAATTCAGTTTTATACTGCAATGGATATGGCTTTGTGGTACCATTAAAATTATTTGATACTTTTAAGAAGGTCAAGGCCTCTAAAGTTGGACAAGCCTTGCCGACATTTGCTGTGTTCCTTGCTACAATAATTTCTTGTTAGATAATACTTTATTTCATAATTCCTAACACCTAATTGTACCCTATTCGTGCACAGTGCCAAAAGATTTTCTCATATCTTGATATATATCAGTTTGCGTCATTTCATAAAGGTGGACACTTTAGTGTTGTATATAGCACAGACACACACGTATGGGTAATTTTCTGTAATTGTGCCACCGTAGACATATTTATTGGTACCAAAACTGGTCAGTGTATTATTAGTGCGGGACCATATACAGTATATCTTTAAATTATTGTCATCGTCGTGTTCCAACAAGACTTTGATACTGCTTGAAAAAGATCTTCTTATTCAGTATCATAAACGTATTTTCTCAACATTATAGCTCAATCAGCTATTTTTTGTAGATTATGAATGAATGTCTTAGTGCGCATGTTCTCCGCCAAGAACAAATTGCAGAAGGTACTTTGTTTTAATACTAAAAGTTCAAGAGAGTTTCTCCCAAGTGAACATTTGAAGGCCAAGTGCCCTTCTTCTTGTCTGATTGTTATTTAATTTTTGAAAATAACTGTTTCTGCAGTGTCTCTCAAACAAGGGACATTCACTATATCTGTGTGTCTTCAATACATTCGTGTGAAGTTTTTCTTTTGACATTATTATCAGCAGGCCAGGAACATAGAGTGATAGCACGACGTGTAAGATTGGATTTCCACATTTTTAGATTACACGTGCTTTAGAAGTATTGAGTAGCCCAGTGTGATCTCAGAGCATACATGGACATAGCAGTGTTTTGAGATTATGCTGCTGTTGAATATAAAGCGACTTCAACAGAGAAAGTGCCTTAGCTCTGCAGATTCCAGTAAAGGGTGTTGTTCTTAAGTTTGTAATGTGAATTTTTTATGTTTTCTTGATTTATCCTGTTCTGTTGCAAATGGATTTTTCAGTTCTCTTTTATGCAAAATAAAACTTTTATTTAAGTCTGAAAACTGTACTGTGATGAGACATGCATGCGGTGTACATAAGTCCTATATTGCTATACATATCTCTTAGAGTGTCACTTATAAGAGATCTGATTATTAAGACGCGTTTCATTTTAAGAGTGAATCTGCAGAATTGATTTAATATAACACCAAAAAAATGACTTTTCAAACATCAGTTTCCTGATCTGAATTTGAAACCCTTCTCATCCTGTTGACTCTTGATTTACCAAGAGTATGGGGATGCGTGATGGATTTGGATGAGCTTATTGAGTGAGTTTTCTTTATGTTGGACAGGAAATGAGTCCTTCATTAGGGTTTACTGTGAAGTAGGATTTCCTATGGACAGTGAGGCAATGAAACCGTACCCATGCTGATTGTCTTCACATGTCAAATGAAAACTGATGACATTTTCGTTGTATTTGCCACATCATATTTAAATGAAAGTCATTCTGTAATATGCCCTGTACAGCTCATTTGAATAAAACCGTCTCTTTCGACATGCTTTTGCATTTGAGTTTCAATTTACCATTTTCTTCTCATTAAGCTTTGAGAATCCAACCCTGCAATTCAGAATATACACTATTCACTGAGACGATCTAGGAAATCGATTTCCGGTGGTGGTGTTTTTTGTTTTGTTTTTGTTTTTCACCTCAGGAGGATTGTGGTGGTCGTGTATCATAAAACATAAAGATAAATTATTGCAATTCAGCCTCTATATACATTTTAAAATGTTACTCGTGTGATTTCGATGTCACGTGATCCTTCAGAAATCATTCTAATGTGATTATTCACTCCTCGATAAACTTTTCTTCTTATTAAATCGTGTGCTGCTCAATGTTTAAAACTTAATAGTGTTGGTAGTTGGTAGTGTATCCAGTTATGGACAGTGTTAAAAGAACTCAGAACTCATCATAATAACGAGTGAAGACAGAAACGGCAGACAGTAGGATGAAAAACAGACGTTTCGCCAGGACAGGACTGGAGAGAATGACGCTTGTTCTGCAGGAAGTGTCATCATGGCCCGTGTCAGAGGTAGTGATACACATTAAAAACCTCTTACACGCTCGATGTCTCATAGATTTGGCAGATTACAGCGTGACCGGGTGGAGCTCAGTTGAGATACAAAAGCAGATTATGCAGATTCGTTGATTAAGTTCATTGCAAATGACAGATGAAGCTCCCAGGCGGCGTTTTCAAATGTAGTGCTGCTTATCGGCCAACACGTGTTTTATGGGCAGAATATGAATCACGATCCACCAGTATCATATATCATTAGGTTTGGGGTGGAGGTGTTTATAATATGCCAAACGTTCAATTTAAAATCATGAATGATGTACCCAGGCAGAGTGCTCACATAATGCTCTTATTCATTCGGTGAACAGGGTGATGCAAACAGTATGTGACGTCCAAGCGAGAAGACAATGACCAGGACTCCTTAATGTAATTTACTGAAAAACGACATGGTAAACGGTTCCCGAAGTGGATCATTTGGGAATCCTGCCTCTTTTTAATCAACTCCTCTTGGACTAAATTTCCTGTTACATGGATGGGGAAAAGATGCCATAAGTCTAGTTCGTTCCAACTAAAACAAAAAGGCAGAGCCAAAACAATTAAAAACTACATTTCTAACTACAGTTATATATCTCACAAACCATAACCTATCATGTAAATAGGCTTTAACAACACTGATATCTTAATAATTCATCTTGATAGTGATAAATCACACATAGGCTATCGTACAACTTTTCGTTGGCTAGAAGCCTGCCTGTTCATCCATCACAACTTAATGCACGACAGGCTATCTGACTTGTTTCCAGGGAGTTCTAAGTAATTCTTTTTACGTGCCAGTGTGATAATACACTTTTACCACAAGAGGACAGTGCTTTCATGAAAGAGGAAAAGTGCATAGATTTGTGCTTCAAGGGCGGCTTGATAAGGTTATGTTTATATGATCTGACTTTATCTTACTCTGTGATGGTGTGTATTACTGTGTAGCTTTCTGATTGGCAAAAAGACAATATAATTTAAATAAGTATGGGCACTTGAGCAGGTTATGCAACATTCATTACCATGTACATCCACACATACAAAGAAATATATATTCATAAATAAATAGGTTTGTTTACGGATTTTAATATAATATACCAGGTTAATAATTGAATTATAATTCATTAACTGGACTGTTTTTAATCTGTAATTTGTTAATTATGTTCAAGGTGCAATAATAAATACTTGCTGTTAAATTACTATTATTATTTTATATTATTATTGATTTTAATAGTAGTAGTAGCCTATATTAACAAATGTACTACTAGTCAAACGTTTGGAATAATAAAGACTTGAAAGAAGTTGTATCTTGATTGCTAAGGCTTAATTAATTGAATTAAAATGCCTCAGAACAATAACAGTCTACAGCAACAGCAGTATTAGGCTTACATTTTGAAAGAACTGTCACAGATTTTAGAATAATTTAAGTATATAATTTGTTTCTGTGATGGCGGAGGCTGATTTAGCTTACTGTTCATAGCTATTTTCACTGTTAATAATATGAAATATTTCTTGAGCACCAAATCATAGTAGATATTCTCTAATCTAATATTAGCATATTATAAGGATTTCTGGAGCACTGGCTGCTGAATATTCAGCTTTGCATCACAGAAATAGATTACATTTTCAAAATATCTAACAAAAGTAGAATAGTAAACCTTTAAATTGTAATAATATTTAATAATAATACTGTTTTACTGTATTTTTGATTAAACATATTTAGCCTTGGTGAGCATTAGAAACTTATTTAAAATTATTATTATTACTATTACCAGCTTTTCACTCGTAATGTGTGTTTGTCCACATACTGAAGTAACCCCATCAGAAGTTCACGAGGGGTTAACGTTTCGACCAGGCTCTTTTGACACGCGCATGCGCCCAGTGGCGTGTGGACTAGAGCGGCAGTGCGCATGCGTGAAATGCACACGCAAGTTTCAAGCTTTGTTTGGAAAGTGACGACCAAAACAGCGCAGTGTACCCGAGGCGTCACGACCGAGTCTGTTTGTGACAGTTTCCGAATCTAATTTAGTACACCTTTTCACGCTTGGTTTGAACAAAAGTGATTTCACATAGTACGATGACAGCGACTTTGTTTTTATTAACAAGTAGGTAGCGAATACCGATCATGACCGAAGTGTCAGATTGTTTGGGTGCAAAGCAGCAGCGGATGGGAAGCGACAGACGGGTCCAAGTTGTCCTGTGCTGGGCGCACACACGGATTCCTCACACCCTGACCTCTCACCTGTGGATTTACTGAGCGGTTTTAAAGTCTATACTCGATGGAAAGCGTCGGAAAATTCGAGTTCAACAGGAAGGACTTGATAGGACACGGCGCTTTTGCTGTGGTGTTCAAAGGAAGACAGAAACAGGTAACGCTGAGATGTACTTTTCGTAATGTTCGTGCCATTTTAGCTGTAAACTGCGCCTTTTTATGTGTATGAAAAGTCCTCTAAACGAATGCCACAACGTAAATCGATGTCTTTATTCACAGAAACACGATTTTGAAGTAGCGGTGAAATGCATTAACAAGAAAAACCTCGCCAAATCAAGATCGCTACTAGGAAAAGAAATCAAGATATTAAAGGTGAGCTCCGTAGTTAGACAATTTTGCTTGCTATACTTTGAATGCCATTTAATTTAATGTGTTTATTCGTCTACTAAATATCCTTAGATATACAACAAACATTGCGAAATTGGACTAATCGCTATTCGAAATGCTTCTATTTATATAATCAGTATAAAAGTGTTTAGCAAATATCACCAGCTCCTTACAGTAGCTATTTCGTCTATGACTTCCGCTCACTAATATATAGTGAATGTGTGTTTTCGCCAGGAGCTGAAACATGAGAACATTGTCAGTTTACTGGACTTTCAGGTATGTACCTACTAATTGTTTGCTGTAACTCGGGCAAATGTAGTGGTTCGAGGTGTATTCATGAGCTAACTGTGTGATTTGAAGTGGTTTCTGTTCTGTTGAAGCATACAGCTTTTTCCATGTTGCTAAAGATATTTATAACTCGAATATCGCATGGCTCCGTGTTGATATTATGGGTGCAGTCCTCTTCACCCCGATTGGTTAAACGTTAAGCCCCGCCCCCAACACCACGGATAATTTTTCAGTAGTTTACGCCATTGCGAAGAGATGGGCTATATATGACTCACCGTGAGTAATGATTTCATGTTGCGTGCTCTTGCATCAGAAACAGTCAAATCATGATCTGATTTCAAGCTGGGAGACGCACAAAATAAATTGTCTCAATCACCTCTAGTACTAAAAGTAAACGGGCAAGAAACAATGACAGCTGTGACAGATGTCTGTATGTCTGTTGAAGTACACCTGACACCTGTGCATACATTAGCCAGCACCTGTCAGCCCAGTGCACCCTCTTTACTGCCTGTCTCTATCATTTGCATACAGAACAGACGCTGTCTGATGTAGAATACCCTTATCAATGTATCTTAATGAATAGAGGACAGGACTCCACGCAGTCAGGCTGATCTGGTGACAGGTGGTTGTCTCAGATGTGGAGAGATTAAGGAGGACAACACATTGTTTTACACCTTCCATCCTGTGCTGTTGTGCCCCTGAGCAAGTATGACAGGTTAACTGTTTGTACTGTTAAAATACAGGAAGAAAAAGGTAAAAGAACAAATTAAGTTAAATTAAAAAAATACTTGTATATCAGTTTAGTCACATATAAAATTATGTTTCATATATAGTCTATACTATATAATTAATTAGTTTAAATATATAAATTAAAGAGTAAAAATTCAAATGAAACGCAACATAATATTTACCTGTATGACAAAAAGGGGAGTGTAATCATGTTAATGCTTTGTTAAATTATTGAAATATTAACTTAAAATCTAAATTAAGGTAAAGATACATGCATCCTTTCAGTATAACTTCACTGCACTAGGCATCTAGTACCAGACTGCTCTTTTAAATTGTAACGTTTAACTGAACTGCATAGTTAGCACCACAGTATCCTCATAGACTGACCTGACAGTGAATGCACACGCTAATAATTCATGCTCACTTGATCATGCTTCACGCACTGTTAGAACCCACACAGGTGCATTTGATACTATACAAGCCTGCAATGATAGGAGCACCCCCTTTAACTGGCTCCGGTATCAGTCTAATTTACATCTGGCCGGCGCTTGCAGGATGTGTCTTGGGTTTGTTCAGCATCAGCTGCTCAGCAGGCAGCTGCCGAACAGTGGATCCACCTGAAACACAGTGTGCCCAGGTGGATGGCGGCTATCCTGCATGAAAGAAAGCTGAACAATAGCACAGGATATGCCACTTGTGCTTAGTCAGTAAAACCCAACTCCCGTCCCCCATGCCACATGCTTGGAAATTTGTACGTTTCGGCATTAGGCTTTGTTGTTTTAGTCTTTTGTTATTTGAGAAACTCCGTTGCACTGTATGCTAATGGATCATAATGTTTTGACACTCGTCTCCAAGGCCTGGTAAATATGTCTAGAGCAGATAATTTAAGTGTGTTTTGCCCTGCGTGTGGTCTATAGCCTTGGGCAGGGCTTTACTTAGTTTACTCTGCTGATGGCCTGGTTTCGTTTCTCACCGGTTCAGGGAAGCTTAACGTTAAGCTTTTATCCACAATAATTGTGTCACACTTATAAAATTAGCTGTTACGCAACTTTGAAGTCATAAGGGGGCTGTTATCTTTTATGAAACCCTTTTTTTTTTTTGCTTTTATAATATGCTATTTAAACAGACATGCTCTGAGAAGCACTGTGTCACGCCGGCCGGCTGCTGATCTGTATTTCAGTCAGCTGTGGGTAATGACACGTCCTGCTTCTGTCCTGACTGCGGCAGCACGCACGGCCTGCGTGGACATGGGCCAAATACGACTTTTGTTGCACAACTAGTGGGCCATGTAAATGCCTCATTCAAACTGGCTGCTGTGGCTCTTGGCCTGTGCATGGACATATTGATCTGTTCTATTAAACCTTTCAGGAGCAGAATTTCTACAGTAAAATACATGGACATGAAGAAGTAACAAACCATCTAGAACACACATAAGGTTGTATTACGCAGGTCATTCGAGAGGTGGTAACTATTGCACTACATGTGCCTCTCAGCCTGTCATAACCTCCTGTAAATTACATTTCCTGTCCTATGTAAAATATTCACACAATAGAACAATGAAACATACAGGCATACATGCATAAATAAATAAATAACTCAAAGTGCATACGGTGTAACCTGTCGTGAAATGCAGGCACACATTGTGATTTGTATTGCTTGTGAGTTCACGCTATAATAACAGACTATTCAAAGAAAGCTTAGGTAATTGAAGGCTTTGTATGATGAGTCGGTGTGAGTCAGTGACATCTGTTGTGAGTCCAGCCCCAGGTCTGTCCTTATCTAGACAAGGAAGAGTTCGTGCCATGGCTGTCATCTGGGTGGTTCTGTAATATAATCAGTTGTGAATGTTTAATTGTGTGTCACATGTCTCTATCTGCAGGAGATATCGGGATGTGTCTATCTTGTCATGGAGGTGAGTCAAGATGGCAAGCTGCACCTCTCACATACCCCCTGTAAACCTTAAAATAGACTTAGTGTGAAGTAGAGAGAAAAAAAAAACAGAGGTCGAATTTCACCTCCCCTTGCAGAATGTCCTTTATGCTAAGCTTAATTCAAAACCTCTCTGTTATTATTGTCAGCATAAAACCATTTGAAGCCCTTGTGTTATTCTGATTACTTTTTCTTTTGATGATAGGTTGTTTTGTGTTGACTGTACACTTACAGTGTTTGTCTGTCTCCTCTTACAGTACTGCAATGGAGGAGACCTGGCCGAGTATTTACACTGTAAGCACACTAGCCTCATTTCAGCCTGTCATCTGTACTTCACCATTATATGTGTCACTGATCGATGCAAATTAGGAAATAGTTATTACAGATGGGATAATTGCACAAGTGAGCTGTCAAATCTATACCTGCACGGCCTATTTCTGTAGCGGGTCAGAGCAGACATATTTTAGTGCAGAATTTAAATTGGAGAACCTTTGCGCAGACTTTGGAGCAGCACAGAGGCTCACAGCAAAGGTTTGAACTTGTCTTGTATGCGATTGTGGACGGATTGAGATGCATCAAGAAAACTGGCCAATTCCACGGTTTTTATTTTCATTCTACAGAAATAAAAATGTAAATACTAAAAATGAAAGCCAACTAATAAATGCAAAGTAAAAGCGAAAGTACATTTAGGTATCAAAATATTGAAATTATGAACATTGGACATTGTGAAAAATAAATATTCACTTTTAGATTAAATAAAAAGTCTTACTACAGTTTAAAAGTGTTTTTACCGGGTTTAGATAGTGTTAGAAAATAGCAAAGGTTATCTAAATGTAAAAATATTGGAAATGGGTATGAACTGTTGAATATCCAATATAAAACAATGTAATAAAAAAAAAAATAAAAAAAAAAAATAAAAAATAAAAAATATATATATATATATATATATATACGATTTAATTGAATTTTAGTTTTTATTATTATTATTAATTTTAGTTCTTCAACTTTAATTTTAATAAAAGACAATGTAATTATTAATTATTAAAATAATAATTATATATAAATTAAGTTTTAATGTAATTTTAGTTTTTATTTCTATTAATTTCATTTCTTCAGCTTCAATTTTAAAGTTGTTCTTGTTGTCTTATTTCAGTCAGTCACCAAGGCAACATTTCTGATTTTATTAGTTTTTTGTCTTATATTTGCATTTTTTAAGCTTTATTAAAATATTCATTTTTTAATTAGTTTTAATGAATGATAATAACCATGCTTGATATATTGTGCTTCCATATTCTTTTTAGGATAACATTTTTGCATTGTTCGTCAGCATCTTGTTGATTCACAAAAGCATAACGTATCCTAAAGTTTGTATAATAAAGATTGATTGTTGACAGAGTTTTAGACCAAAGTCAGTTTCTTGAACGTTCTTTGGTCTTGGACTTGCTCTTGAAACTGCAGAGAGGTTTTTTAGCAAACAAACAACTTGCCTGATCTTTCCTGAGAAAGATAATTCAGGACTTCTGAGAATAGCTTGTTTCACACATGTACTGCCACAAATAGAGCCCCTTTGGAAGTGCTCTCATCCGCGCGCGCGCGCACACACACACACACACTTCTTCAGGGTTAAAATATCTCTTCATTGAACCATAAAGTTTCCAGTGTGGCTATATTTACCATGTTTGTGTTGGCCACTCTTATTTTAAGCTGTCAGACGATGAAGCGTTGTTATGTCTGGTCAGGGGTCGTGTTTGCCTTCTACCCCATTCACCTCTTGCCACAGACTCACTGGCACAAACCCAAGATCCCCTGCTGAAACTCAAGGCACAGCCTGACCTCATCCACCTGTCAGTCTGTTATCTGCCCTGTCCTGCAGTGGAAAAACATGGGGGCTAAAATTAAGACTTCATGAAACAAGCATGTTTTGAAGGGAAGGAAAGAGGTGACCTTAGAAAGGGGGGTTTGGAGGTGGATGCCAGCTAACTCGCTGCAAACAATGATGTAATGTCCCACAATTCAAACCGTTTTCTTAAAGCAGTAAACCGAAATGATATCATGTTTTCACTCTTTCTCCATAGCTAAAGGCTCTCTGAGCGAGGACACGATCCGTGTGTTGCTGCAGCAGTTAGCGGGAGCCATGAGTGTTTTAAGGAGTAAAGGCATCATCCATCGTGACCTGAAGCCCCAAAATATTCTTCTTTCATACAGCGCTGGGCGCAAGTCCAACCCCAACAACATCTGCATCAAACTGGGTGAGTGTGTCGGGTCAGAGTACACTAAAGGAAGCACAAAGACTGGTTAGGAACAGTTTGTACTGATTATGAGGTTATGAGATTGAGTTATCAGCTTCAGCAGTGCTTGGTTGTGGTGTTTGTGTTCTTGTGTTATGACTGCGGTTTGTTTTAGGTGTTGATGACGTTGTTCTGTTTGCTCTGAAGTGTTTTATAGACGCTGTGTCACTACACAGCTGTGTAAAGTCAAACAGCTAAAATACACCATCTTCCACTACCCAAACAAGCACTCAAATTTAGTCTTTCTCTCTACAGCTGATTTTGGCTTTGCGCGGTATCTGCAGGGAAACATGATGGCTGCTACACTCTGTGGCTCTCCAATGTACATGGTGAGTGCCTGGCTTCATGTTTTATATTATCCAAATGTTCAGGAAAATAAGGCTTCATGACTTGAAGAAAAGTCTTACCACAAGTTGTTATGGGATTGAAAAACAAAGCATTAAGTCTGGTAAAAAACACCAGATGAGCTGCATGTGTGTAAAATAACATCGCCCTGAAATGCACAGTACGTGTTTATTTACTTAAATTGCAGCCTTTCATAATCGTTTTTTTAAATGACTACAGCAAAGTATGGAGACTGCTACTCATCTTGTTTGTTTTTACAGGCTCCTGAGGTCATCATGTCACAGAATTATGATGCCAAAGCTGACCTGTGGAGCGTAGGGACCATCATCTACCAGTGCTTGACTGGCAAAGCCCCATTTCAGGTCTGTGACATACACACTAGCCAAAACTGACTTGATATATTCACACTTACACCTCTCTACTTCATGTGTGGATGCTTCTGTGATCACGGTTTTAAATTCTCCACTATATATTCTTGGACTCTGAACATTCCTCATGGAAAAAAGGTGGTCACCAAGGCTACATTTATTTGATCTAAAATACAGTAAAACACAATAATATTGTGCAATTTAAAATATCTGCTTTAGATTTTATTTCAGATTAATATTTTTGTATATTTATTCAAAATATTAATTCTTGCCAAATAAATATTAATAAGCTTAGTTTTAAATTATTTGAAAAAAGTAAAGTAAAATAAACTTTTGAACGGTAGCAGATTATTATCAAGGAATGCCACTGAGTGTTATGCTGCGTCCGAAATCGCCTACTTCCTTACTATATAGTAAGCGAAAAACAGTATGCGAGGCGAGTAATATGTCCGAATTCATAGCATAGGAAAGTAGGCGAGAAGTACCCGGATGACCTACTGCTTCCTGCCGAATTCTGTAGTAGGCATACCATGAACACTTTCCTATCCCATGAGGCTCCGGGAGAGGAGGCGTCATATTTGAAAAATGGCGGAAAGTTGAGACGCGGCTCATTTCAAGTGTACGTACCTCAGGAAAAAAAACGTTGTTTATTGTGATTTAATTACACTTGTTTAACACAATCTAAATAAACGGATGATGACTTATTGAAAGTTTAAATTGTCGTGCTGTTGTGACGACGCATGACACATGACATCATCAATATGGCGGATGTAGTACGTCCGAATTCCATTCATACTACCCACATTCATACTATATAGAACGTATTGTTTTAACGGTCGAGTAGTATGTTCAATTTTAAATGTAGTACCTACTTAAGCAGTATGCGATGTCGGACACAGTTTCTACTGCGTCAGTCCTAAACATTCTGGATTGCTTCAACTGCTAAAGCGCAACTGGCTGGCACCACTCAGCTATTTATGCTCTGTAGAGTGTGAAACATGATTGTGACATCTTAGTGATAAACAAAACCACATGCTTCAACTAAACACACCCTTTGGTTTACAAACAAACACCCACACACACCCGTACATACACACGTCTATTCACAAGGGTGGCATCTCTGCAGTTTCACTACCAGTACAAGGAGTTCTTCTCTTTTTCTTTTTTTTTCTTTTTTTTTTTTTAGTACTGATCATATTACAAAATACGTATGTGTGTGTAGTTTGTTGCTGCAATACTTTCTCTGAATATTGCCATAGGATGGTCATTAGTTCCGATCCTAAAAATGTGACGCGCGTGCCATTGAATATTATTTGGATAAGTTAAGCTTTCAGCCAGGTGCTGCTGTTAGCGGGGCTGATTTGTGGGTTAAGTTTACCCGGTTGACCTCTGGCCATACAGCTTCCAGAGTCCAGACGGCTTACATGTGAACCCCGTCAGATCACACGGTCACTACCGCAGCTATTTATGGGTTCGTATTTTTAGCTGTCAGAAAGAGTTGGTAATTTATTAGGAATTCCTGACAGTCCGGTAACGCAATGTCATACACTGAGTGGGTCAAGATGGGTCACTTAGAGTTCATTAAGAAGACAGATCAGCTGTCTCTATCCTCGATGTTGTGTTTATCTCCTCCTGCATGGAAATAATGCTTTTATGCCCTTTATGATTTGTAGAAACAGACACCCTGTGTAAGATTTAACCTCAGACCTGGAAAACTTGTGTTTACATTCAAACAGCCAGAGATTACAAGGATTAATGCTGTTGTGATAAACTACTCAGCACTAACTATAACTAAGTATTGTTCATAAGAATTGATTAGATGAGCACGAAGTATTAATGATGTCAACGTTTTCTGTGTAAAATCTTTTCCAGGCGAGTACTCCTCAGGAACTGCGGCAGTTCTATGAAAGACACCGGAGCCTGAGTCCCAGGTAAGTGACCCTGAGGACTGCGTGTTCATCGGTCAACATGATCCAGTTTAGTTAGGGCACAACAGGCGCAAAGGTCCCTGGTGTCATATATTTGACAACTTCTGATTACCTTTCAAAAGTTGTTTTGGGTTGGTGAACTATGTTGATCAAAAGGGACACGAAAGACACTTTTATAATGTTTCAAATACTTTATATTTCAAATAAATGCTGTTCTTTTCTTCTCATGAACTTTATGTTCATATACTGACATGCATCTCATCATAATGATTTCTGAAGGATCATGAGGTCTGAAGAAATGGCTGCTAAAAATTCAGCTTTTGCATCACATAACTATTTTTACCGTTTGTTTTTTTTTAATCAAATAAATGCTGGCTTGGTGAGCATAATTACTCAATTATCTCATCAACCCCAACCTTTCATTAGTTATGAATGTAAAGTTGATTTGATAATCCCTCACAGAACGGTGCAGTAGAACTGGTTTCTCTCATTGTTTTTCTGTGTTTCCTTCCTTTCCATCATTCATGCTAAACTTGTATTTATTTATATAGACTTGTTACCGAGTATGAATTCACGAGTATGACTTTTTCACTTACTGTCAACTCAAAGAGCTCTTACACAACAGTATAAACATGTACATGTGACAGTGTAGGCTGTGATTCCTGTCAGTGTTTAACTCCGCTGCTTTCCCCAGTATTCCACGGGAAACCTCCAGTCACCTCAGACACCTTCTGCTCGGGTTGCTGCAGAGGAACCACGGGGAGCGCATGGACTTCGGTCAGTGGACAGACGTGCACAATCACACACTTGACTTTTATGACACATATTGTATAAGTGATTATGATCTATTCTAGATGAATTTTTCCACCATCCTTTCTTGGAGGCTAGTACATCCATGAAGAAATGTAAGATTGCGCTGTACATCACCTTGTTCAAATCTGCGGTAGTTTTGGTTACAGTAAGATTTCAGTTTGTTTGTGTGTTTGTTGTATTCTTAGCTTCTCCAGTGCCCGTGCCCACCTATCCCAGCTCTGCCTCTGGGAGCTCCAGCAGCGGTTCCTCGACCTCTCGCCTCACTCCTACTCAGGTATCACAATAACAGCACATGACGCATGATTTTTAGGATGTCTTTGAGATGTACTGGGATTTTCATGCTCCGTGTATAGTGTATTCAGTAGTAGTCAGTTCAATTTGTTTTTTGAAATTTTATACTTTCAATCAAAAGGGATGCATTTTATTCATCTTAATTGACACTTAAAATATTTATAATGTTACAGAAGATTTCTATTTTAAATAAACACTGCTCTTTTAAACTTTCTGTTCCTTTTGAACTGTAATGCATATGAAGCTTTTTCTTGACAGTCTGAAACTGAAGCTCTGAGGCCCCTCCCTCAGACGAACCCCACACCATCTCCAGGTTCCTTGCTGAAAGACTCATCTTCCTCAGACTCTGATGACTTTGTAATGGTGCCGGCTCAGTTCACAAGTAAATTGAGCTTTCACATGCTTTGACCTATTTTGGATTACGTAACAGACGAAACCGCTTTATTTGAATGAATACTAAATCTCAATCTGATAACTCTTGCAGGTGAGCTAGTCGGTGCAGCAGGGCAGGAAAGTCTGATGCGCAGTGGGTAAGTGGGTTTACATTTTTTCCATACCGCTGAGTGTCAAAAATGACAGCGCTCACGCACATAGCATATATAGTTACATGTGGCATGCTCCTCAACTGTAGCTTGCGCATTCATACAACACGCATGCGCAGAAGCAATTAATTTCTGCACTTGATATAATAAGTTTAGTTGTGTGCTGTCCAGCATGTCGCGTGTCATGAATATTCATTTCAATGGTGTCAGTTGACCTTTTGACCCGCTGACCATTTTTATGGTTCTGTGAAGAGGCCTGTCCCGGCGTTGACACATTTGTGCAAAGAAAGAGGGAAGACTTTACGGTTTAAGATAATATCCTGACGTTTTCAAATACATTCTATCGGTTTTTCTACATGTATTTAAGACCTAGTTAAGATACATGTTTGTAAACTACAATTCAAAAATCTGAGGTCAGTATTTTTATTTTTATTATTTAATTTATTTTTTAAGAAGTCTCTTATGGTCATCAAGGTTGTAATTGTTAAAATACAGCGAAACGGTAATATTGTGAAACATGAAATAATAAAAAAAAAGACAAAAGTTATGTTAAATATGTTTTTGAAGTGCAGTTTACTCCAGTGTAGTCTTTTGCAAATCCATCTGAATCGAAAAATAATATTTACAAATATTTTTTATAATATTTATAAATTAGCTGGAAAGATCATGTTTTATTTTTTTATTTATTTGTTGCTGTTAACTGAAAATGTTTTTTTTTTTTTATAAAAAAAAGTTAGGTAAATAAAAAAAGTATTTAATCTAGATGAAAAACTTTTATTTAACTTCAACTAAACTCTAACTTAATTTTATTTCATTTAGTTTACGTTTAAATTATTATTAAAATAATACAATTGCTAAATTAAAACTGCATTTAAAATGACTTTACTTACTCCTGTGATTTCAAAGTGAGCATCAGAAACTTTTGAAAAATAAAGAAATCTTACAAACCCACATTTTTAAACGGTGTTTATTATACAGCAGAATGGTGAAAACATGACTGTGTACATGTCTTTGTACTATATCTAGAAGCTCACTGATGGGTGTGGGTCGAACACCATCATCCTCCCCATCTGTCAGAGCCTCCCCAAGCCCTTCCAGGTACTGTGTGTGTGTTTTGGTATGGAGATTAGCATTTAATTCTGTAAAACACACACTCTCTGAAGGCGAGCGGCTCACATTAAACAATTGGCTTTGTTTGCATGTGTGAAATGAGAGACAGCCGTCTGAGTTAACGTGAGCGGAGAAAGCAGGAATTCTAGAGATGAAAGTAATTCACAGATCACCAGGGAACAAATGGTTTAATGTATGTTTGTGCACATGACACGTCAATCATTCACCACTTTTTCTCTCTCCCTCTCTCTCTAGGCCTCCGGAGTCGTGTATCAGTAGTTACGCTCAGTCCGTGCCTGTTCCAGTGCCCACACAAAAACAGAACTACCAGAGGATGGAGCAGAACCTACAGGTGTCCGACAGGTCGGGCTTATCTCTTAATTGCTCTCTCTGACATGATTGTGTTTGTTATTCTCTAATGCATTCTCTTATTTCTCTCATTTCAGGACAGCAGCAAATGGGGTTCCAGCATGTGGGAGATTCAGGGCCTTTCCAGAATCAGGAGGATCCAGACTGTATCTACCCTCCCCACAGGGTAAATAAAGCAGCTTACAGCAGACATGTCTGCTGATTTGCATACTTCACTAAAAGAGGAAGAGACTTTAACGGTAGTTTAATAGGAAGCTGGAAAAAACATAGTATGGATGTTATGGAAATCAGTGTTGTTTTTGTTAGCTAAACTCTTTAAAAGGTTTTATTTTTAAATAATTGAAAAGAGTTTGATATATATATAATATATAATTTTTATATATTATATAATTGTATTATAATTCTATATTATATATTATACTATAATTATAATATAATATAATTTTTTATATCTAATATAATTATATATAAAACAAATTTCAACTTAAACTAATGTAAATACAGCTATGTATAAATATTAAAACATAAACTAGGTAATTTAAATTAAGCACACGGCTAATTCCTAAAATTAAAATGACGCTAAACATATAAAAATGAGTTCTGGGCTAGTCAAAATATTTGTAAATACTATAGTAATATTTAAAAAATACTAAGAACACGTATAAATAACAGGCTGTGTGATTTTGTAGATCATATAGAAGATACTGATGTGTTGTTCATTGCCTTTTCAGTGGGAAATGTTCCTGAAATGCCCAATCAGCCTGAACCTGTTGGCAGCAGCACTGGGTTGCATAGCGCAGGTAAAATACAGTTTCACAGCATGTCAGTTTTTTAAGACTTCTCGTTCTACTTTCCAACTGTCTCTCTTCGTCTGTAAGATGTGTATAAACAGCCTGGTCACGTGTCTCCTCTCTTCACTGACATCACAGCCATGGGCAAAAACCAAACCCACAGACCCAGAGGTCCTCGGCACAATCCAGAATCTGTGGCGCACAGAGTGAGTAACATAACACATGACATGACATATATATTTATATATATACTAGGGATGTAACGGTATTGTAAACACCATCGTACCGCAATAGCAAAATTTTTTCAATACTACCGTGGTCGCATGACTCGATAAAACGATAGGTCTTCTGAGAAAAGTTTGCTCAGGCGAATGGGAAGAAGTGGGAACTACAATTCCCATCAGCCCATAATTCTTTGCGGTCTGTTGTCGCTTCAGATCAGTGTTGCCAACTTAGCTGCTATATTTAGCGACTTTTCAGACCCCCTTGGCGACATTTCTCCCTAAAAGCGAATAGCGACAAATCTAGAGACTTCTTGGACAAACCTCAGCGAGTCTCCGGTACTGCCGCGCTAACGCGAGCTCGTTTTCACAGTGCGCGCACACACCTCTCTCTGCGTCTGTTCTGTTCAGCGAGAGGCTGAGAGGAGCAGGGCTTTCAGTTAAAATAGATATTATGTTGCTTCTAACTCCATTTTACATGCAAATAGAGCCAAAATCACAGCATAGCCATTGTCTACATCTTATGTGTACTTGGTTTCATCAGACAATAAAATAAGGATTTTAATCTAGATTAACATCTTGTAAGGTAGAGCTAGTTCAGTAGGCCTTATAATGGCGTGCATTTCAGTCACTATTTCATATTCATTACGTTTTTCTGACAACAGAAACCATTAAAATATATCAGTGAAAACAGTTATATTGAGAATTAGGGTGCATTGAATAACTTTATGTGACCACAGAGAAGCAAGATAAAATGACACACTGACGTAATGAATATGCATATGAATATAAATATGGTTTTAAATCGGATGTGTGGAAGGTTTAATAATTTTTTTAAGTTCCTGTTTGAAAGTTTACAGATAGATTAATGTGTGTGCCATTGATATGTTCAGTGTTCATGTAAACTGTTTAATAAACACTTCTGGCACTTTTTTGAGTCTCTTCATTAGTTTTTTTTTTCCTGTAAATAATTCAATAAATACCGTACCGTGCCATTCATACCAAGGTATTACGGTACCGTGAAGTTTTGATACTGTTACATCCCTAATATATATATATAAAAACAGCTCCATCACCAGTCATTACATTTAACACAGAGCTATGTATAATACATAATTGCTTCATTTAAAATGCGTTTATTTGAGTATTTGGCTGATTATTTATATGCATTTTTTAACTAAATTAATACTTTTTTTCAGCAAGATGCATTAAATTGATCAAAAGAAACAGTAAATATGTTTATAATGTTACCACTTTAAAAAATTCTAATAAATCTTTTTTTGTTAACTATCACAAAAATGTATCACAACTTCTATAAAAGTATTAAGCAGCACAACTCATTTCAACATTGATGATAATCAGCGTATTCAAATGATTTGATTTTTGATTAAATAAATGCAGGCTGAAAAAAATCCCTGAACGGTCGTGTAATTTGCTTTTTTTTTTTAAATGAAACTTTTCATTTCAGTGGGATTTGTGTCGGCGACCCATCTCTGGTCAAACTCCAAGTACAGCGCTGGTTCAGAGAGGCCTGGTCACCCGAAACAAGACTGTGTCTGACCTGAAAGATCTGGCACAGCATCCGGCTACAGGGCCACGCGTGCCACTTCTCAGGCCAGCGGAAAGAAGGGACACCGTCAAAAGGTAGGAAGAAAGCTTACGATGCAGTCATGCTAATAATCCGCCTTGGAATCACTGCTGTGATGTGATTGCTGTTAGATGAGTTTGTTCCCTAGAGCTGTGTTCATGGGTCATTTGTGTTGTAGGTCATTAAGTACTGGCCGTCTCTCAGATAAGCTGCTGAAGGCTGTGTTTGGACATCAGTTTGACAGGGGCAGCTGTGAGAGCTTAAATTCAGAGAAACCCATGGAGACAACAGGTACAGCTATTTCATTGTATTCATTTATTTCAGTGCAATGTTGTGGAAATTCATTCATATCTTTCCTTGATATCTGCAGTCAGTCATAGATGACGCTTAAAAATTGCGTCCTACTAAAATGTCATTGTGTCCTGAACTCTCTAGCACCCCCTGGTGTCAGTGATGGCACGGAGCCAGGCTCGAGCAGTCCTACTGGAATTGTGTTCATGCTGGGCTCTCCTGAATATGGACACACACCTCCTCACGCCACTCGACCTAGACGCTTCTCAGGTGACGCTTCCATTATTTTACTTTATGAGATTAAAACACAAGAATTGTATTTGCATGTTACTATGTATCCGTTATACTCACAATGCGTCCTCAATTGACCACATTTGCGGTTGAAGTGGGCACTCCCAGCCCAACAAGCCCTGGCTGGACCTATGGTCATTTGCACGAGGCATACAGCTCGCCTGACATTCTGCGATATGGTTACACAGATGCCATGGCAACAAACCTATGTGAGGGTGTGGCCTTTGTGCCACCTGAACTGCCAGAGGAGACGCTCATGGAGGTAAAATATTTGGGCTATGCACTATGTATGAAGGATACAGTCATTCAGCCAGATAGTTATCGTATTAAAATCTTGACTGTAGACCGTAGACAGTACTTGACTGTAGATCTTATTATTCTAAATGTTGCTTATACATTTTTTAAAGATTACATTTTTAAAATCATCTTTTATACTGACATTTTTATGTTTTTAATGGATTATTACTTTTATTACTTATTATTATTTTAAAAAACAACAATTTCTGACCCCAAACTTTGGACAGAGTTTGATGTCTACTTCCTCACCCACAGGAGGGGCATGCAGACTTGCTGAGCCAACTGCGCTTCATTTTAGCCTTTGCCCACTGCATCACAGAGGTCGCTGGAACAAAGGACAGTGGGATCGAAAGGAATATGGCACTTGATTCTTCATTCTTGGAGCAGAGCGTGGTGGCCGACCAAATCAGCCTCCTGAGCCGTGAGTGGAGGTGAGATACGACTCACACGTAAACACACACACACACCCATTTTATGTGTGCGTGATGTCTTTGATATACACTGTGAGTGATGAGCACATGTGTATACAGCTCTGCAGAGCAGCTGGTCCTCTATATGAAGTGCGCTGAGCTGCTGTCCTCTGCGCTTCACACAGCGATGGCTGGGATCAAAGAAGGCAAGCTCTACCCATCAGGATCTGTTAAACAAGGTATGGATGACGATGACTGTACTGTACTGTTAGTAAGGCTTTCATTTTAATGTGATGTTACCTACTTGCAGTAGTACGTAAGCTGAACGAGATGTATAAGACGAGTGTGAACTCCTGCCGTTCTCTCACTGAGAAACTCCAGCTCTTCTTCAGCAGAAAACAAAGACTGATGGACCGCATCAACAGCATCACTGCCGAGAGACTCATCTACACACACACCATTCAGATGGTATAAACACATTCCTAATGATACGAGGAGAAACATTGAAGTATGATATCACTAATATAGAGTATGAATTGCGTTACTTTTTATGTGATCAGGTACAGACGGCAGCACTGGACGAGATGTTTCATCATGGAGAAACCTCTGTAGAGCGATACCATAAGGCCTTATTGCTGATGGAGGGTCTGTCTTTGATTATAACAGAGAATGCAGATCTAAACAATATCAACAAATGTAAGTATGACACGCATAGACTACCGCTCAAAAGCTGGGGGGAAGAAATTAATTATTATCCATAGATAGATGGTGGCTGCTGAAATTTCAGATGAATACATTTTCAAATGGATTCAAATATATATTTTAAGTTGTAAAAGAAAGTTTGTCTGCTCTATATCTGAAGGTAAACAGTGTATTGAGCGACGGCTCTCCTCCCTTCAACCCAAAGGATGTGTGTGATAAACCCTCGTTATTTCTGGGCTGCATCAAATCCTCTACGTCGTCTACATCTCATTTCATCCCAGTTGCCATTTGAAATTCTCTAAAAGGGAAACCCCCACATTCACCTGCTCGTTTAAAATGTGATACCTGGCTTCCAAAGCCAAAAAAAGGTGAGAAAAGACATTTTCATAATAGACAGAGATGAAATCTCTATTGATTTGTGTGTGTGTGTTTGTATATATATAAACAAAAACAACATCTATGGACTACAACATCTATTTTGTTCACAGAAAATTTTTTTTT
>JAUMHG010000290.1:3955709-3968513 GCA_032359395.1 Enteromius anoplus
TGTAATTAGTTACTTTTTTTAGGAAGTAACGCAATATTGTAATGTATTACTTTTAAAAGTAACTTTCCCCAACACTGATCACATGTATATGTTGAGTTTATTGATGCAGGTCTGTACCGTGTGTTGCAGTGTAAATGTTGCCGCCGCACTATACCTCAAGAACTCTCTGATCTTTACCTCCTAATTACCATTTTGATTTCCCTAGAGGAGTCTTGGCTGAAGTGCCTAAATGCTCTTGATAAACAGAAGTTTGCTTCTTTAATTAACGTACAGAATTTTGCAACACACAATAGGTATTAATGAAGCTGTTATAGCGGTTTGTTCGATCGTATCAAAGGACGTTTCTAAAGTCTGTATTAAAAAACAAATGCAATTTAGAGAAATTCTACCTTGTTTTGTATGTTTAGTCAGCTCATATTTGTTGCTATAGACTTTACCTTTAATCTATACAGTGCAATCTGGGATTTTTGTTCATGATTTTAAGTGGAGACACTGCAGGCAAAAACACTGTTCTTCATGCACCTGTCAAGCTTGAGAATTTGAACTTTTAGTTTTTTTATAAAGTGGGTTTTTTTTTTTTTTTTTCTCAGAGTAGCGGAAAGAAAACATCCAAAGGACACAGTTAGTTGTTTCTTTTATAGAATTTTATCTATTTGTGTCAATAGAATTCAGTTACAATACATATTTTTAAAGGCTGTTTTCTCAAAAGGAGTTTTTTTCTCCATTTTTATTTCTGTCTATATCCTGAAAGTTTTTTACAGAGGGATTTGTTCATATATAAGTTGCTTGAATATATACAACATTTGAATCACCCCACAATTGTGAAAAAACTGACAACTGAAAAACATTCTGTCAGCTCTAATCATTTTTTGAATTATGGAGTGACAAAGATACCCAAAATTCTAGCCCGATCTCACGGCAATTCGTACATATTTTACCAGGTGGCTAATTTGTACAAGTTTGAGCAACCTCACCTGTACAATTTTTTCTGCCTGCACATTATCCCTTAATTAGCCAACTCGTAAAATACGTATGAATTGGTTAGACTGTGTTGACAATTCGTTCTTTTAAAACTTTTGACTTTAATATGTCAAAAAAATACAAATTTTAAAACTGACATCATACAGTGTTCAAATTGTTGTATTAGGAATGTACAGTATACAAATATTCTACTAATTTATCTACCATATCTAAACCTAACATTTTGCAAAACTTGTATTACAATTTTATTTATTCAGTTACTATATGTACGTCCCTGCAGGGATGTTTTGACAGTTTTAGTTCACTTTCGAGCACATATTTATCTTCCAAAGCAAACACACACACACACAGGTTATGTAAATTCAAGAACTTTGTAAGTATCCTAACAGGATGTCTCTAAAATAAACTATTGGACATAGTGGATTAAATCTCAGTCTGTTTCTGTATCCCGTATCTCTTTTGGAGCTGAATCAAAGACCTTGTTCAGTCAGGGTGATATTGAATGTCTTGGCTGATGCTTTAGAGACATTAGTGCTTGCTTTGCTTGAATTGCTTGTTTCCTGCTGACCTAATGGAGTATTAACAGGATAGCCAGGGCTTATTAGACACAGTTTGTGCTCCAAACATCAGTGTTGTGAACAAAGGCGCTGGTGACAGCTCTGAAGAGAAAAAGATGGCTGTAAGAGTGTTAACTGCAATCTTACGCCAGTGAAGTAAAAAAAAAAAAAAATGGATTACAGCTAAACATACAAAGAACCAGGCAGTTTTAGTATAAACTCATTACAGTATTTGTATGAAAAGGGTCTGCGGAGTCTAACGCCGTGACATTATTTGAAAATGTTGTCAGAAGATTTTGTAGAGGTCACACATGTTTTGAATACCTAAGGATAACGGTGCGGTCTCTTCATTCTCTGGTCCTTCACAAACAATTATACGAAAGCAATTATCCAGCATGCATCAGTGAAGTGTACCACACTGTGATTTAGCTGCAGATTGGGAGCACTGCTGCTATCATCATTTTGTTCCGTTTTAAAAATTTCTCTCTTTGTTTTTCTACGACTAACTACACTGGCGAATCTACCCGTAGTTGAAGCCTGACTTCAAATGTTCATTTTTGTGATAAGTCCTCTTTCAACAGAGCAGCCGATTCTTGAGCTTACTTCCCCCATTATACTGTGCTCATCGATTATATGTTTATTTTTCACAGCGAACAGACTAGGGACGAAAGTAGACTGTGGAGGAATGATTCTTTACGGTTATGGTCTTCCAACAAACATCCATCAAAGTGGTTGCTCCCTGCACAGGAGAGATTTTATATATTCATCTTCATCACCTCAGGACTTGAGCTCTTTTTTAATGGTTTACAGTACATATCTTGGAGCAAGGAAAAGCAAAACAGTACGGGGAATCCAAAGCACAGGATGAGCCTCATCTCATCTTAAATCTATACACAACCATACATTTTATGGTGGAAAAAGCTTCTATAGTTTTTTCTGTGTTTCTAATCAAATACGTACAACCTTGATCATAAAAGACGTCTTTCAAAAAACATTAAACAAAAAAATTGATGGTAGTGTACAGTACATAAACTGTCGATCTGTCAATCATAATTGACATTAGAGCACTGGAATTTTTCATGTCAGGTTTTGCTTTCCTTGAATAAATAAAGTCTCACAGGTATGAACTGTCATGAGGGTAAGTAGATGATGACAGAATTATCATTTTTGGGTAAGCTATTTTGAAAACACAGATGCTTATCAGCTGAGAGGACTTAAAACAAAAATGAATGTCTGAGGTGAATAAATAGAGATTGAAGAAACATATTTTCCATCATTGTCTTTTTTATAAACGGTTCTGCAGTAGTTGTATGCAGGTATATACATATTTGTCAACTCATATTTATCTAATGGGATGTATACAAATTCTCATATTTCGTACCCACAATATTTTTATATTAAAAAAACAACAAACCAGAAAATTATTTGACACCCGTGCAAATATGGATAAGTGTACTCTATGTGAGAATTATTAGCTGATGTTGAGCAAGGAACCTTGAGAAAGCGCTGCTATATTTGCCCCATTCGCTCTTTTATGTCCACTTGCGGTGGTTAAGAAGAAATTCAAATCTGTAGTGGAATGCATGTTAAAACTGCTGCCAACATTGTCTGCGTGCAGCTGTGGAAGCCAGGAGCTGTTTGGCATCTCTCACCTGACGCTACAGCGAGACTCTAGTATAAAACCGTCAGACAACGTTTGCCTGTTCAGCTGTCACCTCGGCACTCCTGAGCTAGGCTTACTGACAAAAAGAGACAGACACATAACAGAGACAAAGAGACAGAACACAAGAAAGAGTGAGAGGGAGAAAGACACGAGGGGAAAAACAGAGACAGACTCCCTGTGGACTCAGGTAATAGGCTGTCTCTCCAAATGACCATCAGAGTTCACTTCACATAGCGATGATTGCAGGTGAAGGATCGGCAAAGGGAAAGATGGAGCTCTTATTCAGATTGAAATGTCACTCGGGAAAGGACATATGCAAATTCAGATGTTCTGTGCATTTAGTAAGTGCTATTTAAAACCGCTTCACACTGCGTCAAGTTCAAACATAACTATGCAGTCACAACAAAGAAGAAAAAATAAGTGTCCCAGAGGAAAAGCTGATTGCTTGGCGTTAGCTTTGTCACAACTCTGGATATATAATGGAGTTCTCATGTAACTCTGAAGTATCAGCTTCTCTTAAAATGACAATTTTTGGCATTCAGATTAATCGGATATCAACACAACTCTGAAGGTCATGTTTAATTACAGATATCCAAAATAATTCATACCAGATTAAAATTGTTTGCCCTTGTATATTAAGCTTTATAGTTAATGCCTCGTTTTTGTCTATATATAGTTATTCATTTATCAATTTTCTAAAATACTAATGTTTCTCAATTCTGAATTAAAATTTAGATTAAAAAAAAGAGTAATATGTTTTTATTTTTTATTTATTTATTTATTTTACAAAATTACGAATAATATGTAATTACATGACATTTTTAGAGCGATTCAATTGAAAATATCTGCAGTACTTTCTTGTGACTTTATCAATGACTGAAATGACAAATCTGAATGTGTTTCCAATCTTTTTCAAATGTCTTTAATGTATAACTTGACTTCTTTTGCTTTTTGACATAATCATAAAATACATTTTATACTGTGGTCTGTTCATTTTAGTTAGGGTAATTCATACCGTGCTGTCTGTCTGTCTAACTGCAGAGAGAGTCCTTGACACTCGGTCAGCAGGTGGAGTGATGTTTAATATGCACTGTTCCATGTTAGTGATCTAATGTGAGTCAGGGACTGTCTGAAGACATATGCCATCTTGCATCACATCTCTACATGTGCACACGTCCACACATAGCCCATCCGCCTCAGAAACCGCTGTGTGACATTGGAGCTCATGGAATGATAAAATGAGACTGACACAGCTTAAATACTCCAATGATCCGCATTCCCCAACAGAAAAGAGGATCCGTGTGCCTCCCGCTAGTCTGCAGGTGCGTGAATCACATGGGATGATAGTGAAATTTAAATTCTGAATTAAAGCTCCCGAGAGAGACAGTCAGAAGGGAGAACCACAGGCAGAGGCTGGCTACTTTGTAATTTTGACAAGTGCAAGCTTCACATACTCATTGCTGAGGGTTTTCTCTGTCTCTTTAACTCAGGTCAAAGAGTCGAAAAGCTTGCTTTGACAACTAGCATTCACAAAACTTCCAGTAAAACTGAAAAAGTTTGACTGCACTGGGTTTAGTTTAATATGCAGTTTACACAGATTTTGAGATGAATGGCCACTTTTGATGGCAAACAGTTGCCATTAATTTTTTTTTACATAATTCCCTCAAAAGATATGGTCAACCTTTTGAAAAAATAAGTGCACATAATATTATTGAATGTGCACTTTTAGTGTACAGTACTTCAAATCTTAAGTATATTAGACAAATCACTTATAGAAAATCTAATTGAAATAAAAGGACACCTGAGTACACTTAAAGTACAATATATATTAAAATGCGGGCTGCTAATGTGTAAAAGAAAATCTGACACGTGCACAGACTGTACACGCACAAAAAGTAGATTCAGACAACACGCCAGTAGTTCACTTTAGAGGACAAAACCTCACAAAATTGTGTCAAAATGCTCATTTTTGGCATGTTTTGAATCAGTTAAAAATTCCTGAATGACCATAAAGAATTGGGAGAAAATCAGATGTGTGTCGGATTCACATTGTGCATGCATCAGGTTTAAAGAGACAGCACTGTCATAATGGAATGGTTCACCCAAAAATTTAAATTCCGGCATATTTTACTCACCCCCAAGCCATCCTAGATATGACTTTCTTTTTTCAGATTAAAACAGTCTGAGTTAAAAAAAAAAAAAAAAACTATTTTCCTGGCTTTCAAGCTTGGTAATGCTCGTAGATGGTGGCCATGATTTTGAAACTCTGTAAATCAGACATATCCGCAAGTACTGCGTCGGATATATGTTATCACATATCCTCTGAAGCAGATTGATGGGTTTTTGTAATACAAATATTCCTAAATAACTCACTAACGGCTGTACGTGCGTCCCCCAAGAGCGCATCTTGGCTGAACTCTGACACGAAGTGTGACGCAGTTATTATTTTAAAACTAGAAATATGTTTGTTACATATTGTGTACTACTTTTAGTGCTGGCCTGTGCAACAGGCAATGCAGGCGGTTGCCTGGGGCCCTGTCTAGCTTTGAGTGCCCCGCGAATGCCAGTATAATATATGTTTTTTGTATTTACTTTTGCACGTGCAGTGTGAGTGTACAGTATATGCATAATTTCACGGGTATCCGTAATGCACACAATATTTTTCAAAAAGGTTAAAGGTCAGAGGTCATACAGTGAGTGTATATAATTTTAAACGTGTTTTTAATAACCTGATTATGTTTGCTTTTGTTATTTTAAGGAGAGGACTTTTATGAGCCGTCTCCTTATGAACCCATGACGCCTCACCGACATTCAGATGCATTTCGCCTGGCTTCGATCATCTCAGGTAAACATCAACATTTTCATTACAATCTATTTTTGTATTATGTATACATTCTTGCAATGCACGGCACCGTTTGATGTTGATGTTTTATTGCCCACTCTTATATATGAAACACAGAAAATCCAGCACTAAATGAATTATTATGTTCGAAGACCAGTAAAATAAGTTTATTTTCTCTAATTTTTGCTTTTAGCTCATTCCAAACTCTGCACAAGGTGAAATGAAGATAAATTAGTCATTTTCCTTTCTAGGAAAAAGAAACAGGAGCAAGTGATTATTCCAGTAAAACAGAAACCACTCTCGGCATTTGTCACCTTGGCATGAGTTAAGTTTAATGTTTAATTCACTGACAGCAGTCATTATTACAGACAGTAGAGGACAGAAACATTGCCTCCAATCCATTATCACAGCCTCACAAAGCCTGGAACAACCAGAATAACTCATTTTTATTCAGCAAAAATGCCAGTGAATGGAAAATCTCATGCACACTACAGAAAATAGTGGATTCAACAGGGTTGTCAGATCAATCTTCCTTGCCAATTTGTTGTATAATACAATTTTTGTGTCTTGAAAGGCCTGCTGTGAGTAGCAGCTGAGGTTTAGAGTTTGCATATTCTCCTTCTTTTTTTATACAACATAAAAACATCGCAGCTGGGAAATATGGACACACAAACAGCCTCCATTTGCTGCTGGTGTAAACATTAGGTGATCGTCTAATTCCACTAAGAGGTGAATTAAGGAGCATTTAATGTCTTTGTTGCGTAATTGTATGTATGTATGTTATGGTTATCACATCTTCAGTTGATTAAATATGACAGCATAAAAGGAGAAAATGAGTTTTGGATTAATTGGAGACTGATTTAAAAGGATAGTTCACCCAAAAGTGAACATTCTATTAGAATTTGCTCACCGTCACACTTTTCCAAACCATTTTTGGATTAACTATTTCTTCATATCAAATCAAGACAGTGATCCAGAGGCTTTGGTTTCTCTGTAATGAAACCTTTAAAATCCCTTCAGAGAAAAAGGAGGCCTGAGATACGTCTCATTGCGTTTCGCTCACAGCCCTCACAGATTGAGATGGCACCTTTTGATTTGATGTGACAGCCCAAGTCATTATTCCAGACCGGCTGTGTCTGTTCATTTACTACAGAGGGTGAGAGGAACAAGTGGACCGCAACACTAACACTGACATATTGAGGGTAAAGCTGGCGGACCCTCTCAGCCCGTATCCGCTCCCTAGCGGGAATCTCTCCCAATCTGGAAGTGGAACAGCCCTGTGTGCCATATTTAGGATCAGGCAACATTAATTGTCATCCCTATGTGGTCGGCTGCTGCGATACAAAGCCTTGGATTCACATAACCCTAGGAGTGTGTGATGTTTGGCTATGGTTAGAAAGTTGATAGTACTAAAAATTGTTTTAGTAAGAAAAACGCACATTGAGGAATTCAATAAGAATTAAGTGTGCATTATTTTACGATACTTAACTTAACATTCTGCGATATTAAAGGGTTACCCCAAAATGAAAATCTTGTCAGTAATCATTTTGCCGTTCCAAACCCGTAAAAGTTTAGTTCATCCTCTTAACACAATTTAAGATATTTTGGATGAAAACTGGAAGGCTTGTGACTTTGAATGAACACTGTCAAGGTCCAGAAAAGTATGAAAGACATTGTCAGAACAGTCAATATGCCACTTATGGGTCAATCTGTAACGTTACGTAACAAATGCATCACAATAGTGCCATTTATCCTTATAGTGTATGCGGTTCTGTGTCAGCCGTGCCACAAGGATCTACTATTTTTGTTCAAGTCAAAGTGTAAATACACGTAGACAACGTACAGTATCCTAATTTAGTGGCTGACACAGAACTGAAGCAGATACTCTCCAAAATGGCACTACGCTGATGCGGAGAGACACAGAGGAGACAAATTGCTAAATAAATGTGGTTATTTTTATTTTCTTTACGTACAAAAAGTATTCTTGTCACTTCATAACATACAGATTGAACCACTGATGGCAGATGGAGTATTCTGACGATGTCTTTGACATTTTTTCTGGACCTTGATGTTGTTACTATTTGGCAGTAAAAGGTTTTCATCTAAAATATCTTACATTGTGTTCCGAAGACCAATTAAAGTGCCCCTATTATGCAATTTTAAAGGTGGCTAATATTGTTTTATGAGTCTCTTAAAACAGGTTTATGTGCATGCAAGGTCAAAAAACACTTTAGTTATCTCCAAAAATAGATTTAATTTTACCCCATTTCTAAATGATTCATAAACGACTTGTGTGAAGCAGTTTGAAGACTCGGTTTGCCTAAACCCCTCCTTCCCGCGAGCCCTCACTGTGATTGGTCAGATGGTGCAGTCCTATATGATTGATCTACCGCTACAGTGCTCCACAGCACAGAGCTTGTACCAAAACTAACCTGGACAGTGCTTTTGTAAGCGAATCCGGCACACCTCTACATAGTGACTTTATATTTCTATATTAGAGAAATTAATATCTCTTACCCTCCAATTTCAATAATAACATTGTGCACACAACATCGTTTTCAAAAAACTTATATTATGTCATTTATATCCACCTGCATAAATACGCCGTCGAGCGCGATAATATCTATGCCAAACCTATGTAAACAGGGCACTCACATGACGTTAAGCATTTTCTGGCACATAACAAAACCGCAGGGAAATACCTGCATCTTCCCTTCATGTAAACAGACCCTTAAACTAATGATGAGACAGACAGACAGTCAAGCTGCATCAATCACAGTATTAGACTACATTAGGCCCACAGCTGAACAACAGAACTACAGAAACACAAGCTAGCCGCTGATCAGGACATGCACAGGGTTGTTACACAGCATAACATATACGTCTTTTGAACAATTGCTAGAAAATACAATCATCAATTATTAATCTTACTTACAGGTAGAAGTTCAGAGGAGCAAGCCGGTCCAAATAAACTGGGCACTGATCTATCTTTTAAGTCCAAGCGTTTGATGAATATAGCGTTGTACTCCAAGATACTGCTTAATGTGTTGTTGAAAAAAAATAATGTTAATCACTCATTCTTTGTAGATTCATCTTTCAGAAGGGCATATAAAACAAATTAACTCTCACAGGATGCAGTGTCTTCTTGACATGATGTAATCCACACGGAAATTGTAGTGTTTAGGGGCGGGGCAAGTTGTTCGCGAGGTGTTGCCCACGTAGGTGGGCATTATGCAAATATGTTACATAGTGACGTGGCTCGGTAACAGAAAGATTCAAATAGCTGGTGACTCGTTTAGGCGAATGTGAGTCGACTCTTTTTTTTTGATAGACAATAACTTTTTTTATCATGCACTGTCGGCGTCACAACTAGTTTATGTTAACATACAGCTACATGACACAATGCATGAACGATCATATTTGAAAAAGCATAATAGGGACACTTTAAAGCTTTTATGGGTTTGGAAAAACATGGGGGTAAGTGATTAATGACATTTTTTTTGATGGAAACCGGGAGGCTTGTGATTGTCCTATTGACTGCCAAGTAATGAACACTTTAAAGGTCCAGAAAATTTTGAAAGACATTGTCAGAATCATCTGCCAATGATGGTTCGATCTGCCAAACAATTCCCACTATCCCACTAGGTGCAGAAAATATGAAAAACGTCTTCTTGATGCTCCATCTACCATCAGGGGTTCAACCATAATGTTCTGAAGCTAAAAGAATATTTTTTGTTCAGAGAGAAAACAAAAATAACCACTTTATTCAGCAATTCAGCACAGTAACATAACTGTAGCACCATTATGGAGAGTAACCTGGGCACGCACATTGCACACGCAGTTCTAAGACACAATGAAAAGATACAAAATGGGAAAAAATTGAAAGTGTTTTTATGATTTTTTTTATTTTTACAAAGCATATAGAATTTATTTATAGCATAAATTCACTTTTTCATATGTAAAGTCATAAAGATTCTGTGCGTTAGTTTGATCATTGTAATTCTTTCATGTTTAATATTTGACATGTTTGTGAGCTGCCACACTTCCCTGTGAGTGTACACGTGTTGTGGACCAGCCTATAGGCCCATATTACTAGTGCACCCTTTAAATTATATATATATATATATATATATATATATATAACTGTTCCTCTGAATTTAGACCAGGTTTTAGTTGGTCAGTTGTGCAATTGTTTCCAGTTGCCTCAAAATACCAGAGCACCAACAATGCACCTGAACGCCTCATTTACAGACCAGAAACTAGCCTATGGGCAAACAGATGGGCACAAGTGCATTGGCACTGGAGGTGAAAATGTTAACTGCATCTGCCTGAAACTAGCAAAAAAACACTGATAGGGTCCATAAAGTTACATCGCCATTACATGAAAAAAAAAAAAAATCACTAAAATGAAATATTGTGATTTTACACATCACTTTCTGTGTTATAATATTGTTAAAATATAACTAGAAAACAAAGTCCCAACTGCAATATCCAAAATTATATTGACACAAATAATAAAAAGCAAATTCAAAATTGTGAACACTGTATTGTAATTAATAATTGTGAATGTAATGAAGGTACATTGAAATATAAAGTAACAATTATTAGATCTAATATTGCAATTACCTTATTTACTTAGTTCCATATTTTATTTATTTATTATAATGAATTACTACTAAACAAATCTAATCAAGATACTCATTTTCAGTTGAATGTCCCACAATGCGTTGAATTATATATATTTGTTGTGTTGAGTAAACATTCCTTTCGCAAAGGCCAACAGTTCAGAAGTTCTCAGTGCTTGTCTTTACGTTGTGTTTCACATTCTGTTGAGTTTGATAGATATATGGCCAGGGTGAAAAATATTTGTCTGCCTGAAATATGACACAGCTTTTTATGACATGACATAAGATTCTCCTCACGGGTCATTTCAGGTGGCGATGAAGACTCTATTAACAGGAGAATCTTCTCTCCAGCTTGTTCACTTTCTTTTTCATTTCTTTTGACAAATCCCTCAAGCCTGGCAAGCAGAAACACTTTCAAACAGAATCAGCCACTAGAAAAAAAAAAGCAGATAAATAGAAGAATAGAAAAATGTAGAATATAAATTAAATGAACCCTTTGAGGCGCAGTGGTCTATTTATTCCCTTATTTCAGTAAGCTTGAGAGTATAAAGCAAGAACCCTTCCATTTTGTGAAATTTAGTTTACCCTTTCAGTTGAATCACTTCGACGTTACATATGGGATCTCGCATGAGAGACTGTTCGTCTTCGAGTCTTTGAAAAAAGGCCAATGAATATTGGTGTGCAATAATTACAGCCAGGTGCACCTCACCACTGCGTGAGTATAAGAGGGCATGGCTGGAATGCACTCACAGCCTTTCGCTTCAGAGCGCTCGTCTGCTGCTGTGAATGCTGATCACTACACATTGCTGCTTGAGTCTGCGGAGAAAGATTTCCATAAAAAAGAGTTCCTGTGGAGTTGACGCTCTCTCTCTGATCCGCCTTCATCTCCTGGGCAGCGGATCGGATCCCGCGAGGTTGGTTGCCTTTTTAAAGGCTGCAAAAGCCAACCTTTTGCTCGCCAGCGAGTCCTCACTGAGTGCACGCAGTGCCGCGCGGAGGTTCTCCCTGGGCAACCGGGCTTCAAAAAAGAGCGATTTTCAAGCACGTCCTCATAGCTGTTCTCCGGAATGAGTGTGGGAGTTTCCTCACCTCTTCAGACGGGCACTGTACGAGCGCTGTCTTTCGCGTTTGGTCTGGGAGCACACTGAGGCAGCGCTTGTGGATGACTCATGCGCTCGCCATCCGGCATTGCGATCACAGCCCTCGTTCGCGAAACGGCTCCCTTCACGTCTTTCCCGCGGTGAGACGGAGAGCCACTGTGGCTTTTCGCCGGCCGCGGGGGGGCGCCCGGGGGATCGCGTGGTGGCTGTGCAGAATGTTCTGTTGGGTGTAAAAGCCTTGCAGATTTCTGCAGCAACCGGTAGTTCCGCCAGGGTGTTTCCAGAGGATTACGCTCCCCTGGATGCCAACGGGCTCAGCGTTCCCTTTGGGGCACTCGAGGAGGCTGAGATGTCTTCTTCTGCATCAGAGGGAGAGTCAGGCGGTGAAGCGCTCGTCGGTGCGGGGCAGAGGCCGTCCGCGGTTGCTGCTCCGTCCCAGTCGGACGCCGAGCTCTCGGCTATGCTCCTCCGAGCCACCGAGGTGATTGGGTTGGAGGTGCCGCCGGCGCCCCCATCTGATCAGTCTCGATTAGATGACTGGTATCTGAGTTCTCGGACCGTGGCTCCGTCCCGGCCCCCCTCATCCCCCCCCTGAGATGAGGTTGAGGTTTTACAGCCCTTATTTCATCGTGCCCAAAAAGGGCGGTGGGTTGAGACCTATCCTAGACCTCAGAGCCCTGAAACAGTCCCTTCTCAGGCTGCCATTCAGAATGCTCACGCTGAAGCGCATACTGACATGCATCTGGCCCCAGGATTGGTTCGCAGCCATCGACCTGAAGGATGCGTACTTTCAGGTCTCGATTTTGCGTCGCCACGGACCCCTACTGCGGTTTGCGTTCGAGGGTCGAGCGTATCATTACCGCGTTCTCCCGTTTGGCCTGTCCCTGTCTCCCCGAGTCTTTACCAAGCTCGTGGAGGGGTCTTTGTCTCCCTTATGGCAGATGGGCATCCGCATCCTCAATTACCTCGACAACTGGCTGATAATGGCTCACTCGCGAGAATTGTTGTGTCAGCACAGGGACCTGGTGCTACGGCA
>JAUMHG010000290.1:3977746-4003261 GCA_032359395.1 Enteromius anoplus
ACTTTTGGTCCCTTAACAAGTGGGAGGCACATATGCAAACTGTTGTAATTCCTACACCGTTCACCTGATTTGGATGTGAATACCCTTAAGTTTAAAGCTGATAGTCTGCAGTTAACGCACATCTTGTTCGTTTCATTTCAAATCCATTGTGGTGGTGAATAGAGCCAAAAATGTTAGGATTGTGTAGATGTCCCAATATTTGGACCTGACTGTATGATGTACCTAGAGAAAATATAACAGCCTACCTGCTCCTCGGTCTCTATCACACAAGAGTAACCTACGGAAAGAGCTGTTAAAAATAATGTGTTTTTAGTGGAAAATCTGAGACACACGTGTAATAATAATAATAAAAAAAGGATAAATCTTTCATCAAAACAGCAAACTGATTCATCTACACAGTGCAGTTAATACATCCAAATCACATCCATGTTTAAAATGCAGCCCCAGAAAATGATTTTATCCAATGCCTTTTTTAATAATCACTCTCATATACAAAAGTAAAATAAACAATGTGAATAACGTCAAAATGTGTCAGCATTTCCTGCATGGCAATAACATAGACCAGGTAACTTTTGATTCATGTCACCGCAAGGATATGAAAAAGAAACAGTATTACATTACATTAAGTAACTATGTTCAGTAATGTAATTTACTGTAATTTAGAGCATCCCGCCATAGAGTTTAACTGCAATGACATACTGTCAATGATTTTGTTTGCAATGAATGCACAAAATACTGTGCGTCCGCATGAACAAAATACTACAGTCATTTATAGTAAATACTAGGTGTTTTTGAACCATACTAAAGTATTATAGCCTACTGTAAAATATTTACAACTTTGTAAATGAATGCAACAACATAGTTTTAACTACAGTGAACTGAGAAACTGTAATAAACACTGTATACTCTCTATATATTTTTAAACTACACCCAACTGTAGTATACCCTGCTGATTTAGAAAACTAACGTACAGTACTGAGTCAAGTAATTTGTTTATGTCACTATAGTCCACAGCTAAGCATTTCAAGTACCATACTATCAAGTATTACTATTTCTTATGTAGTATACCTACATTTCGCATTTCTTTAAACACAAATGTCAAACAAGAACGTAATATCAAAAGAGGTCTCACCGCCCCTCGGCCGCAGACAGACGCCTCCGTCTCTGGAGAACAGCACCGCCTCGGCGGCCGGAGACACGCCGGCTCTCCGTGCTTGCTCACCGGACTGACGAGACAGTATCCTGCAGAGCTGATAACACAGAGCCCAGGCCTGCTCCTCACTCACTGGATGACCCTGAAGCTCCAGCATCTCAGCCAGAGACATCTGCTCATATGAACACAAGTGACTTGTGCTAGTGTCATATAAAGACAACTCCATCATCTCATCTAGAACAGGAGCCAAACACCACTAGTATCTAAAACACTGCTTGAATAAAAAAAGATGACGACCGCAACGATAAAAGCCTCCTTCAATGTGTGCGCTTCACAGTTCTCTGTAATGAGAGTAATTAACTTCACCTGAGAACCGAGTCAATTTAATAACGTGTCGAATGTAATGAATCGGTTCGTTCAAATCAACCGGTCCAAAAAAGTGATGGCCACACCTTTGCAGTGGTATTTTTAGAATATATAAATTATTGTTCAAAATGTTTGGCACACGGACCTTTCTTTCCCGCACAATCGTAAGTTTGGTGAGCTGATACGAAATTTCGATCATTTTCTTTTTTTTTTTTTAAGAAGTTAATGAACAAAACAACCCAGCTTCGAGATGAAGCACCTTTAACATCTTGCAATTGAAGCGAAATAAAATAAAAAGTTATTTTAAAGTGTAAAAATATTTAACAACAGTTCTGTTTTACTATAGTTTTGACCTTCCTATCTTTCACAAACACTAAAAATCCCAAGCATCGATATTTAATTTTAGTAAGACAAATTTTGCCAGTTTAAATAACAAAAACAAATACCAACCCACCAAGAGGTTTGTATCTAGTTCTGACTATTATTTGAGTAGACTGTGATGAACGTTTTGGTTATAAATTGAAAGCTACTACACAATGAGGTCATGTGACACTGTGGCCCGGTTTCACAAACAGGGCTTAGCTTGAGCCAGGACTAAGCATTAGTTAAATTATGATATTTAAGCAACAAAAATGTCTTATAAGAAAATATTACAGGAGTGCATCTTAACACAGAACAGTGACAGTGTAGATATTTTCATCTGAGACAGCTCAAACATGCAATTTAGTCTTGGACTAGGTTAAACCTTGTCTGTGAAACAGGGGGATTATATACTGTATATTTACCGTAGTAGTCAACATTCAAAGTGGATCAAAACCTCACATCCAAGTTGTCCTAAAATCCAAAAACAATACTGATTCTTGTCTTAGGACAACTTTGATGAAAGGTTATTGCAACCCATTGCTGTAACTTATAACACATTATTTACATTACAACCGTATTATTCTCAATTAAATAACCCTGCTCTTTTGTAGTTTGCTGAATGTTTCTTAAACGATGAGCCACTTCAGTTTTCCACATCTGAAAAAAGCATGGCTGCCCTAAAACTGACTATAGCTGCTTGTCTCCTGAAGAACACTGGTAGGTTGTCTTATGAAAACTCAACCTTTTCTGCTTTAACACATTTTTTGCCTAGCTAACCTTAAGAACCTGTGCCACCTGTGTGGGAACACAAGCAGTTATCAAAAAGTGACAACTGGGTAAGAATTCCAAAACAAATGTTGACTTTTATCAAACCTTTATTTAAAATACCCATATTAATAGGCGACAATATTAATTTAAGTATAGTTTGAAATCACAGAAATGTATGTGCTTGAAAAAATGTGTTGATCAACATTTGTAGATTGGCTGTGACGTGTGCCCACGTTGGTTCCACTGCCACTGTGTACAACGTACAAGGAAACGAAAAAAAGTTACATCTGCCCTGTTTGAGAACCTTAATGTGCACACATCAGTTTATTGCAATCATTTATGTTGATTCATGCTATTTAAATGTTAAGTGTTATTTCTTTTACAGTGTTTTTAAAAAATAAAAAGTTGGCTTGTATTTATGTGCAATACTGTTCATTTAACAGTAGGAAACTTAATGATTTCCCCATCTCATATTTTTGACAATAGAACAGTTAAAAGTAAACCATACAGGATAACTGGCAAAAGACCAATAAAATGTGTTGTATTGTATTGTGTATGTATTGTGAATATCTTTAAAAGACAGCATCAGCGCTAGTGGCAAATCAAAATAGTTGCAATTCTAAATCATTCACACCCCCCTCTTTGATTTAAAATTTGCGAGTGATAGATGCATAAAAGTCATTCTGGAGACACATCTTTTCCTGTAGGGTACCTGTAAAAAAGCACAAGTCTTTAGAATTAATAATTAGCATTTAATATAAGGGGGTATGATTTTGGCAGCACTGCTGAATTCACAGAGGGGGGTTCTGTGATTTACAGATGCATTAAAGTCATTCTGGAGACACATTAGCATTTAATTTAGCAGAGAATGATTTTAGCAGCCCTGCTGCATTCATATGACATCCTGTCAATATGCTCGTTGTAAAACTATAAGCACAAGATCTTTAGGTCACAGCTTTTAGTGTTATCAGCACAACAGTAAAGCCCAGTGACCAATTTGTCTGTGTTCCTTTAGTAATGAAGTTCAGATTTAGGTGTAGGCTACTAAGAAAACGTTACTCAAGATGGGAAATATACAGGCTCTGTTTAATACATGTTCAGAAACAAATAAATACAAATATAAAACAATAATGTATTACTCACACCGTCTGTTTTCGCAACAGGTGCCGTCTAATGACGTCATGCGCGTGCATGCGAGGGGGGGTCAGATTCCGGCAGGGAGTCGTAATTCGGCACAACACCTGTTCAGCAGTGGGGGCGGGTGCAGTGCTCTGATTAGCCACCGCAGCGGACATCTCGAAACATGCAAAAAAAGCATTGAGGTCGTCAGCTAATTCCGGTTTTGTGCATCTCACAGTGCTTGGCTTATAGTCTGTGATTGTTCGTAGCCCTTCCCAATATACGCCAGGAGTCACCGTGTTGGAAATGCGACTGCATTTTGTCCTTGTAGCGCCTCTTAGCCGCTTTCACAGCCTTTCTTAGTCCACAAGAAGCGGCCTTGTAGCCGGTCATATCGCCCGAAGTGAGTCCATTATTATAAGCAGTGGTCCGTGCTTTGAGAGCTTTCCCAACTGTGAAGTCTACCCAAGGTTTCTGGTTGGGAAAAGTCCGGATTTTAGCAGTGGGGATGATGGTATCTACTAGCATGCCAATGAAGCTTATTGCGGTGTCTGCAAACTCTAAGTGTCTTGGAATACGTCCCAGTCTACGTCACTTAGTGCATCGCCTCTGTTTGGGCAATCTAGCGTTTGACCTCTCTCGTCACCGGAGCTTCTTGGTGGAGCCTTTGTTTATATTCCGGTGCGAGTAAGATGGCGGCGTGGTCCGATTTCCCAAAAGCTGGTAGGGAGATGGCATTGTAGCCACCCTTAACCAGACTGTAGCAGTGATCCAATGTATTGTAACCTCTGGTGGACAGGTGACATGTTGGTGAAAGTTAGGCATGACCTTTTTTAATCTGGCTGTGTTAAAATTTCCCGCCACGATGAGGGCGGCGTCTGGATGTTTACCCTGGTGGCCGCTCAGCACATCATGGAGGTCCGATAGTGCCTTGTTGTTGTCCGCTTGTGGCGGGATGTACACCGCAGAGATAATCACAGCAGTAAACTCCCAAGGGATGTAGAACGGGTGACAGAGGATGGTGAGAAGCTCCAGGTGGGGTGAGCATGACCGGGACAGGACAGTGATATTCCCAGGGTTACACCATCTGTTGTTGACCATGAAACAAACCCCACCGCTTCGCACTTTTCGGGACTGCGCAGTTCTATCCGTGCGCAAAACAGAGAAAGATTCAGCCGGGGTTCTTGCGTTGTCCGGTACAGAGCTGGTCAGCTAGGTTTCAGTCAGGCAGAACATGTCGCAGTCCCTGATGTCTCGCTGGTACCAGGTTCTCGCCCTGATGTCGTCCATGTTGTTCTCTAATGACTGAACGTTGGCTAGCTGTATGCTAGGCAGTGGAGAACGGTGTGCTTTGGTACGCAGCCTGTTCCGGACCCCCGCTCTTCGACCTCGGTATTGCCGTCTCCTTTATCTCCGGCGATCTCTGGGGTCATTGTTCTTATCCCAGAGGATCTCCTTCGGCCACGGCGTTTTGTGTCGAGTAAACCGGTAGCAGAGGTGAGTGAAAAGTGTTGTTTTATGTCCAAAAGTGTGCCAAAGTCATACTGAGTCAGACCTTGGGCAGCACGAGCAAAAAAAAAAAAAACGATCACAAACATAAATAAAACGTAAACGTCGCCAAACTCAACGGCGCCATCTTGCACATTCCTGTTAAAGCTCCTTCAATAAACGAAGGTGACTGGGTTAATAGGAAATCTATTCATAGTACCAATGTGCAGGTAATTTTTTGCCTTGTTAAAATCATTAAACTCATTACTTTTTTCCACTAACTATAGGTAATATGTGAGGCAACCCACATCATTAATAATGTTGAGGCAAAATAGCCAGGACCTCTGCATGAGATATATATATTTATATATATATATATAATTTTTTTTTTTTTTTTTTTACTTTATTTGTATTGTACACTTAAATCATTACAGGACAGTACAATGGTTATTTGCTGGGGGACAGAGGATACCCTTGTCTGTCCTACTTAATGATACCCTACCCTGAACCTGATGCTGGACCACAGACACGCTTTAACCTGGCTCACAGCCGAACACGGGCCAAGGTGGAGATGACCATAGGGACCCTCAAGTCTTGGTTTAAGTGTTTACGTGGGCTCTGGGTCAGTCCAGAAAGGGCATGCAACATCATAGTGGAGACATGTTGTGCTTCACAAGAGGAGAGAGCCACCCTCCTTGTATTGAAGAAGAAGGCCCGGAGGAACCCCTACAGATTTGTGCACACAACACACTGAAAAAAAAGGAAATGGGGCATGGTTGAATTTGCAAAAAATGCATTTAGCATTCAAACATGATTAATTTATGTTTCTCATTTAAAAACATTTCAGTCTTGTTCCATTTAATTAAATTTAGAGGATGTTCAACTTTTTTGAATTAATCATGTCTAAATGTAATAAATTAATTTAGTTTTCTCTGGAAACTCCGCCCCATTGGAACGCACAAGTAAAACGAAGTAACTGCTCAGCAGTGTTGTCTACTTAGATTTATCCAGTTTTCAGAGCCTCTTGACGACATAAAAAAAAACGCCTAGTGACAAATCTAGCGACTTTTGGACAAACCTTAGCAACTCTCCAAATGTAGGCAGTAGTGTCCTGTAAGCGCGAGGTCTTGTTCCCGGTACAGTTACTCATCTCCCTGTGATCAGTGAGCGCTAGCTCCGGCTGGAAGGAGCAGCATATTCCAGTGACCGCACGGCAGCTGACATGGATGTGAATGAACTGCGCATGTGCAGACGGTGTTGCCACGGACCAATAATTACTATTTAAATAAAACTAATTTAACCGTTTCTCTTTTTTTTTTCTTATTTATTTATTTTTTCTTCTGGTGCACTTATAGAGCTTCCAGTTTCTGAACTCGTCTGAGATCGTTTACTGAGCGACATCTGATTGACTGTAAGTGATTCTAACTTACTCATACACAACGATAAACATCATAAAACTTATTAAACTCATATACACACACAAAAAACATATACACGTATAATATAGATTTAAATCACTTTATTGAAGATACATAACAAATAAAATACCAATAATAAAATATAAATACAGTATTTAATACAAACATAAAAACATATACATAGTAAATATACAAATAGAAATACACACAGGTAAAATATTGCACACGTTTAAAATAGCGAACACTCTAAAATATGTTCCCAGAAGTATAGAAAAGAATGGGAGTTAATTCCCATTCCCATTAAAATGACACAAGGGCTTACTCTCTATTGAAAGACAGAATTTTGTGCCAAGCTGTCTGACATTAAAAAACATGCATCAACCCAGAAGCACACTGAGTTCAAACCCTATAATCAAGCAAATCAATCTACATTTTTTTCAAAACCTTCAGAAATGGGATGAAATAACAAACCCATTGGCTTTTTGGGCTGAAGTTAAAAAAACAGGGATTCGGCAGGCATAAACCCATATGAAGACCTGGCCTCTGCTGCAGTTTCTGTCCTCTCGCTCCCACACTCATTTGTTTTTTTGTTGTTGGTGTTGTTTTTATTTTATTTTATTTTATGTTTTGTATGTGTGACTGGACCATGTCTGTGCTTAAACCCAAGTAATAGATGAAAACGAACAGTTTGCCTCATTTATTACACTGCATTTTGTGTTTAACCTGTCATTAAATTATATTCTCTTACATTTATTAAAGACACTGAACCACACATTTGTATTGATAAACATTTAAATGTTTATTCGAAAAGATAAAATTTGACAAATAGATCAAATTGAAATAGATAAAATTATAAAATAAATAAATAATTATTTGCAATCCAGTCTCAGCGGCGTATCAGTCTAGAGAACTGTGACAGCCTCTGAAGTAGAGGCTGTAGATGTTTCAGAATCAAAGACTGTGGTGGTATCCTTATTGATCTCCCAGACAAGTTTTAGAGGTATTGTCCCAGTGCCAGTCCCAGAGTCAATGCCACTAGGCAGACACCGGCAGTCTGCAATATCTGAGAGCCAATAGGAGTCCTAGAAGAATTGACAGTCTGACAGCCAGTGTCAGTCTTAAAGCTTGTGGAAGTCTCAGAGCCAGTAGCAGTCTCAAAGTCGGTTTCAGAAAGTCGGTTTCAGAGCCAGCAGCAGTAGCAGTCTCAGAGCCATTTTCAGCCTCAGAGCAAGCAGCAGTCTCAAAGTCGGTTTCAGAGCCAGTAGCAGTGGCAGTCTCAGAGATTTTGGAAGTCTCAGGTACTGTGGCTTGAAGGGAAAAGAGGGCAGAAACTTAGGCTATTGAATCTAGTTCATTTCTATCATTTTAATGTTTGCAGTATAATTAAACAATTTTCATTTTAGTTTATTGTTGGAGAGAGGGGTAATTTAGCTTTTGTGAACAAATATATATATTTTTTGCATTAAATGTTAAGATCACCCTTTCATTTAGACATTATGATCCAGACGTTGAAGTATGTCATGATACCTTTCAAAGCTGGGCTAGCTCTAAACACTGCATCTTCTTCCTTATTGAGAATGACTGCGAGGCCTAGAATAGTAAAAAAAAAAACAATTTAGCATTCAAAATATTACATTCACCACTCATTAAGTGTCACACCTGCACAGTTGGCTGATCTGTGATCTGTGATCAGCCGTTCACGATAGCTCGTTCTTGGGGTATTAATTGAGATCACCTGATGGCGATTAAGACCGGCTTTAAAAGCCAAACAGTATTACAGCTCCTTTGTCGGAAATCGAGGTAACTACCCACACCTCTTAATCCTTTCGCTACAGTCTGAATCTTGCCTTTATGCCACAGAGAATCCTGCCAAAGATCGAAGACTAAGAGGAGCTGAGCCACACTCACCTGCACCAAGCACTTCTAAGCCTGTGACTCTAAGGAAGTGTAAGATCCTAAATGCTTCAGTACTCACCTGCACCCATAGGTGGAGTTTAGGGGGGGGGGCACTGCCCCCCGCCCCCCAAGACCAGAGGCAATCAATTTTGTCAAACATGAATATATTTTTTTTTTTCCAACATTGTCTCAATTTATTTGCATTATCATATAATTTAAATGAGTACATTATGGCTAAGTTAATTTTAATGAACCCTTTCACACGCGAGTTTAAAATATTCTAGCTGAGACCTTTTTTAGGCTACCGTTATTTTGGAACGTAGCCTTATTGTTTCCATGGCGACGTGTCTTGTCAGTCACAAGAGCGCTGCGTGACACATGGATCGTTTTAATTTTGTTTTTCCTTTTTTTATTATTAATATTAACAAACATACTGAATATATTATGAAATATAGCCTACTATATTCCAAATCTGAAATTTGAGCAAGTAAATGTAATTGGTAATTTAAACCAATTTATAATGACCATGTTAGTTGATCTATACCGGGTGATGGGCGCCGTGTTAGTTCGTGCTGAATCCGAGCTGTGGGATTTACAACACGTAACCTTAAATTCATCCTCTCCTCCTGAAACACGTTAAAGTAAGTCTCCGGTAAACGGGGAGAAGAGAAGAGTTAAGTTTATAGTAACCTACACAATCTGTATATGCTATTAATAAAACATGTCGTCAGATTATATTTGTAAGGATCATTATTGCCGTTTCTATAGACACCGGCGTGTATATTATAAACTATAAATGTATGGTTTTGCTAGTAGCCTACTTACGTGTTTTTAAATGTATGAAACCTACAATTAGCAGTATATGATTGAAAACACTTCATATTTGTGATAATATGACAAGCTCTCAGCGCGTCCGATCCGATACCGAGGTGTCCCTCATGTATTCTACGAAGCATGTCATGGCGCATTGATACTGGAATGACGATTCTGTTCATTCTCAACAACAGGCCCTCAACCACACTCAGTTCTGCCCTTAAAGGAAAGTACTGTGGACACTTGCCTTTAATCCATCCATTTTGAAGATGTGCAATAACCCTCTGCAATTCAGCGTCCTTTCCGTCCTTCCAGCGGTTTCCTCTGCGATCAACTTCAACATCTCATCTGAAACTGGTAACGCTGAATACACCATACTCACATGTCTCTCAACTTTGTCCATTTTACTGATCTCCGAAGCTACTGTTGCTCGAGACAATGCATCAGTCACAATGATATACTTTCCGGGTGTGTAGACTAGATTCAAATCATACTTCTGTCATTTCATCATCATGCGTTGAATTCGAGGTGACATATCATTTAAGTTCTTTTGAATAATGGAGATTAATGGTTTATGATCTGTCTCTACTGTAAAAGTAGGTAATCCATAGACACATCCATGAAACCTTTCACATCCAAATACTAAACCCAAAGTCTCCTTCTCTATTCGTAAATATCGTCTTTCAGTCTCTGTCATAGATCGAGAAGCATAGGCCACAGGTCTCCAGGAATCCTCAAAGGCCTGAAGAAGCACAGCCCCCAATCCATCCTGAGAGGCGTCTGTAGAGATCTTAGTTGGTCGTGTGTGATCAAAAAAACAAGGACAGGTTCACTAGTAAGAGTCTCATTTAACTGCTTCCATTCTTGATCATGTGCTGAAGTCCAGACAAACTCCAGATCACTTTGTAACATCTGAGTAAAAAAAACTTTCCCAGGAAGTTCACCATTCACAAAGCACGCATAATTCCCTTCTTATCCATAGGTGGAGGCATATCAAAGAGGGCTTGAACTTTTTCTGGATGTGGCTCCACACCTTTTGCAGACAGCTTGTCCCCCAAGAACGTAATCTCTGTAACTCCAAATTGACACTTTTCCTGATTGAGCTTTAAATCATGTGCTCGAACTCTTTCCATCACTTTTACTAATCTCTGATTATGTTGTTGAATGGTGGACCCCCACACCACAATATCATCAATGTATACTCGAACAACCTCTAGACCTTCGGGTTTCCATGGCCCTAAGAAAAATCTCAGCAGCTGATTTAATTCCAAAAGGAAGTCGAAGAAAACAATATCTTCCAAAGGGAGTATTAAATGTACAATACTGACTACTCTCAGAATCCAATCGGATCTGCCAAAATCCTTGAGATGCATCTAATTTGCCAAAAAGCTTAGCTCCTGACATGTCGCTAATAATCTCTTCACGAGTGGGTATCTGATAATGTTCTCGTTTGATGTTATCATTTAGATCTCTAGGATCCAAACACACTCTTAAGTCACCATTAGGCTTTTTAACACAAGTTATAGAATTTACGCAGTCTGTAGGTTGTTCAATCCGTTGTATTACTCCTAATTGGGTCATGGGTCAGTTCCTTTTTCAAGGCATCACGCAGAGGTGCAGGGACTCGCCGAGGAGCATGGATGACTGGAGACGCATCATCTTCCAGTTGTAGGTACATGGCAATGTGCCTTGACCTTCAAAAACATCTGGAAATTGTTTGACAATGTCAGTTATATTGGCACAGACAGGCTGTAAGACTACGGTTTCCTTGTTGACTTGATACACTCTTTTAACCAAATGAAGGTGTTCACACGCTTTGTCTCCCAAAAGAGATTAATGACCATTGGGAACTACAACAAACATCAAGTTCTTCATCTTTCCTTTTATTTGTATGTTTAGTCTACATATTCCTCGCGTTTCAATTGGTTGTCCATTATAGGCTTTGAGGGGAACTGTACGTTTTGTAATTAGAGGTTTTTCTATCAGTGCTTTCACATCTCTGATGTTAATTAAATTAACTTTTGCACCCGTATCTAATTTGAAGGGTACTATAGTTCCATTAGCCACAAGAGGAACAATCCACATTGAAGACTCCTCGCTGGACACCCCCGTTTCAGCATCCGGATTTACTTTCTCTTCAGAAACCATGTTCACAAAAAATGAGTCGCTCAAATCACTGTCATCTGCCTCTTCCACTAAAGGCACTTTATTTTCCTCCTTCAGATCTTTTGAAAAACACATTTTTGCAAAGTGATTGGGGCCATTACACTTAGAACATTTTTTTCCAAAAGCTGGGCACTGTCTGAACTTATGTTTAGACCCACAGCGCTTGCATGAGAAGATTTCATTATCATTATCTCTGAAACCTCTCGAGTTACCTCTTCTTCTCTTATCTCTGAATGAAATAGCATCAACTTCTACACTCTGTAATGACATAGCGGCTGTATTAATCTCATCAAACTGCTTCACTTGCTGTCTCGCTACTTCACTAGATTCACACAATTTGACAGCATAATCCAAAGTGAGTTCTGATTCTCGTAACAATCTTTCTCTCAATTTCTTCTCATAGATCCCAAAAAACAATCTGATCCCGAATCATTGAATCTCTCAATTCATTAAAATTACAAGTCTTTGCCTTTATCTTGAGATCAGTCAGAAAATAATCAAAAGCCTTCATGCTGCACACGTGTTCTGAATACATATCGTTCATATGTCTCGTTCTTCCTTGACAAACAATGAGCATCAATTTTTTCCCAGTACCTTATCCAGTTACTTCTTGTCTGCCTCTTCATCAAAATTAACCCTGTAGCACCCAAGCATAGAACTAATCATAGATAAAAATCATTTTGGCTTGTTTTGCATCTTTTGGGGTGGGAGTAAACCAATATCAGTGTAATTTTTGAAATTTGACCAATTTTGACCATTTTAGGCAATGTTGCATATTTGCAACTGTGGACTTTCCGGGTTAATTTAGTTGGGCCCAAAATCAATCAAAGAAATAAAAATGCTTTGATTTAATCTTCTAAATGATGAATGATAAGCAGAATCTTCAGCACAAACTTATATACAGTGTACGTTATCATTGTATGTAGCATGTACAGTATGCACTTTCTACATAACTAATATACCTGAAAGGCCAGAGTTGCATCTTTGCAACACTATTCAAAATATCGTTCTAACAAAAATGTTGTTTTAGTAAAATTAAAACAACTATATTGGATGATGTCTAGAGAGGTTGTTTTAGCTAGATATATTCACTTTTACTGTTTTTTTTTACTGTTTCTTACCTTGAAGTATGTTATTTGGGTGTCTCAATTTATCAGAGAGGGTGAGCACATGCTTGACATAAAGGAAGCCATGTTGAAATTTGCAGTTAAAACATCAGGTGACAGATAGAAACACTTCCTTTGCGTATTCCCACCTATCGGATATACAGGTAATGAAATGTACAAAAAAAAATGTGGAAGCCATTTTACTTTTTTGTCCCTGCCCCTCAAAAAAGCGTGTTGCGTATCTGCGACTGTGGGTGCTATAAAAAATACATTTTAAGATTCGTAAAGCCACAGCCATATCACCCTGCGGTCCAAGACTGGTTGCCAAGGAAATCTAAGCAGGGCTGAGCCCGGTCAGTAGGCCTACCTGGATGGGAAACCTCCTGGGGCATCTAGTTTGCTGTTGGTAGAAGTTTTAATGATTGGGGCCTGAGTTCAATGTGTCTCTGGGTCAACAACTTTGCATTACTCAAGTGTAAGGTTAGGTGTAGAGATATTGGATTAAAATGGAACACATCTAACCCAGTAAAATCAGTATGTGGGTATGGGGACGGGGACACTATACTGCAGGGTTTCTCAAATCAGAACACTGTCTTTCAGATGAGGCATTAAACTGAGGTCCTGACTGGTCATTACTCGTTGTAAAGAGTAGGGGTGTAACCCTGGTTTCCTGGCCAAACTCCCACTGGCCCTCATCAATCATGGCCCTTCAATAATCCCCATTCACTTGACTGCACTGTAACCGATTTCTGAATTTTTGTTGTAAAATGTGTTCAGTATTCTACTGTAAACAGCAAAGGATTATGGGAAATATATGGTCACTACTGTATTTATTTATTTCTGTAAATTCATTTACAGTACTGTACTGTAAATTTACTTGCCTGCGAAAAACTGACCAAAAAAAGCAGTAAAAGAGGAAAGAGATGTTGCACCTTAGTATAAAGGTATATTATTTCTGTTTAATGCAAAACTAAGATATTTTAAGATGGTTTCACTTGTCAACAGCAAACTAACATTACTCATCGGGTCGTTTTTCATTTCGCGAGTTGGAGCCTTTTTTCCTGACTGACGGCTGGAATGCCACCAAAACACTGACAACATGGACTGGTGAGTATTTTAAGGTCACTTATACTAGTCGAAATAAAATCTAGAAACACGTTTGTAGGTTGTCCATGCCCTTTAATGCAAGTTAGCTTGTCTGGCCAGTCGTCATTTAACTTTTAATGAATTAAGGTGAAATAACGTTACTGAGGTAAAGTGCATTAGGCAAGGCCACTGTTTCAGTGGAGATTTTACACCGTATTTTATAGTAACTGTTACTTTTTTTTATTGTTATGTTCAGGTTTCTAGTCTGGACGTCGTCTGCAACGTCAAAGGTGTATTTTGGAGCCTTGTGAATGCTATCGATGATAATATCAACTAAGTTAATATAAATTAGCGAAGTTAACTAACTTAGAAACTTCTGTACAGATGAAGTATGTAACTTTGGATACTGTTCCTAAATTCACTGACAGACGTATGTTAACATAAGCTCAAGCGTGAACCTTTTGAGGAAAACTGACGAAAACTGTTAAACATCTTTCAGGACAGCGACACCAGTGTGCTCACCACACACCAGCTAGAGGTGGAGAGGAGAGGGAGATACAGTCAATAAATGGATGGGGATTATAGGGAGGCCATGATAGATGAGGGCCAGTGGGAATTTGGCCAGTCCACCGGGGTTATACCCCTACTCTTTACGATGAGTGTCATGGGATATTTTATGACCACAGAGAGACCTCGGTTTAACGTCTCATCCGAAAGACGGTGCACTTTTGACAGTATAGTGTCCCCGTCACTATACTGGGGCATTAGGACCCACACAGACCACCCCCTGCTGGCCTCTCTAACACCTCTACCAACAGCAACCTAGTTTTCCCAGGAGGTCTCCCATCCAGGTACTGACTCAACCATGCTTAGCTTCAGTGAGTAACCAGGCTTGGGCTGCAGGGTGATATGGCTGTGGCAACATATTCAAAGTAGTGTGTGACACATTTTTCCTGGACGCGCCCTCGCCAGAATTTCTATCTTGCCTAAAATATCTAGGTTTTGGCTTTGTTTGCGTGTGCAGACCGATCAATTACTTGTGTTTTCAAAACGCTCTTGAGGTACTTTAAATCAAAGCAATAGAGAAATCCTGGCCAGGACACGTCAGGGAAAAATGGCACAGGTCACCCCTAGCTTAATGTTACTATATTAGCCAAATAATCAGACTTTATTTGCTGTTCCCCTCTAACTCACAGAACAGTTTGACTTTCTAACGAGAAAAAAAATGCAAGAAATATAGCAAGTTTTGTTAATAAATATCAAACATTTTATAAAAATGTAAATTATTTTACTGCACGTCATTTTTTTCTGATCATAAACTACTGTAACACAAAAGGATGGTGTAAAATAGCAAAAATAGGATCCTGACTATGAAGGGCAGAACCATCATGCAGCCAGCTGTCCATTTTACAGAAATTTGCAGAATTAGGTGAACCAAAACATTTTTTTTTAACATTGCTTTTATGCATTTGCTATATTCTTTTATCCAAAGTAAGTTACACTGTGATGAAATGTGTACTCTAAATTAGTTATTCATTCCCTGGGAGTCTTGGTGCAGCACTAGGGGTGGTCTAAATGTTAAATGTTAAATATTAAATGTCAAATGTTATTACATTGTCTTGTGTGCATCAATATTTGAGTTTTCATGAGCGTTACAATTATTTCTATTAAACCAGCACTTAAACAGCAAAATGCAACTGCTACAGGTATCTTTAACTTACTGAAGCCTATAAATTCATAATACCAAAATTAGATAAATTCAATTGTTAGATATGGATTCTTAGGCCCCGTTTACACGAAGGGAAAACGCAATGAGGGCCTCATACGAAAACCCTGTTTTTATCACAGAAAACGATTATTTCTACAAACTCCGGTCAAAGAGGAGATTTCTGATAACGCCGTTTTTGCGTCGCAGTGTGGACTGTGAAAACAGAGGCTTTCGAAAACGTGGATGCCTCCAGCAGAAGCATCTATATTCCGATAAAACGCAAAGCTAAAGTTTCTATTTTTGTCTGCTGAATTGTCATCTCATCCTGATACTAACTTCTCCCATTATCTGTTTATCAGGTTTATCTAATGGTTTCCATCCAGGCATCATCTCCATCCCCACTCAGTCTTTAATTTGCCCCAACCTACTATCAGCTGCAGCCGAGCCAGACATAGTGGACGCACTAATTCAAAAGAATTAGACGCCACATTCATGATCGGCCCCTTCCCTTCCCTGCCGTTTAGCACCTTCCGAGTCAGCCCCATTGGTATTGCAACTCGGAAATTCTCAGGAGAGAAAAAGAATAAAAATAAATAAATAAATAAATAAATAATAAAATAAATTGAAGCTTCCCTCCCCAAAGAGAAACTCGATAGAATCACCCTACTCGCATCCAATCTCCTAACCCACCCCCACTGCTCTAAACAAGAACTTCTCTCTATATTAGGGCATCTTAATTTCGCCATGCATATCATCCCGCAAGGCAGACCTTTCATTTCCCACCTGTTAACCCTCGCCTCTTCAGTACCAGCTTTAGAGGATTTCCTAACCCTACCAGGCCCTTGCCTTGAAGAATTACGTCTCTGGATCTCCTTACTCTCCCAGTGGAACGACCATTCTTTCTTCTACAAAGATTGCCTAGCTAACCCCTCAGACATCCAACTTTTCACAGACGCAGCACCATCCACAGGGTTCGGGGGCTTCTATCGTAACCGATGGTTCGCCTCCCCCTGGCCCCACGAACTAACCAATCACTTCTCTGGGGAAGTGATTGGTCCTCCACTCGTATTTTCGTCCACTGCGTCAACGAAACCACAGTCCAGTACATAAACAAGCATAGTTCCCACTCCCCAGCCATTCCCGGAAAAGACAACACAATCGCTGATTCTCTGTCTCGTTTTATGTTTAAGAAATTCAGGACACTAGCTCCAGATGCAGACCCCCAGCCGACCCCAGTTCCTCCCTACTTGCAACTCATTTACCCTTAAACCACCCACAGAGGATACTCCACGAGAAATCCATACCATGCTAACAGCCTTCGCCCCCAGAACTCTCCAATCATATCTCACCACTTGGAGAGCTTTTAAAACTTTCCACTTAAGTTTTAATCTCCATTTCCCAGATTTCTCCCTCCTGACTGTCACCTCCTTCATAACTCACCTAAACACCTCCAGATCCCTCCAAGCAAGTTTCATTAAGGGTTACTTAAGCGGGATCCAATTTTTTCACAAGCTGATCCATGGGTCCAACTCACCCTCTATCTCTAACGCCCAAACCCATTTAATTCTCAAGGGTATTCAAAGAGAAAACCCTCCCCGCCCCGATCAAAGGCTTCCAATAACCATGGAGATCTTAACACTCTGTATCTCCACCCTGAGGAAGAACTATTGCTCTCCTTTGGTCGAATTCACCATTAACTCCCCCTTCAACCCGCATATCCACCCCACTATCTCAGACCTTACCATCATCGACTAGGAAACGTGAACTCTTGAAAACATATTTAAACATACTGTGAAGCAGTTATGTTAAAATAGTAAAGATTTATCTCAATATTACTGTGTTTGCAGTATTCTGAAAATTAAAAACTGACTGTTCAAAACATTTGGCTGGTATATACTTGCTAATACTTTTGCTTTTCAGTTTTTGTATATTATGCCATGAAACCCCAGGTGACTATGGTGATGCCCTTTTTCCAGGTATCCAAGAAGTCAAGATTTAAACTAAAGTTCATGAGTTATTGTGAGTTTTTGGGGGGGCCATGGTGATAAAAATAATGCTATACCACGTTTGGATTGTTTTTTTTACAAGTAAAAAAATAATAATTAAGTGAAAATAAACTCTTTAGTACAGACACTGTAAAATAAAATAAAGTAATAATACCGTAAATAAAGATACAGTAAAGACATCATTGTAATCTAAATGAACATATGACAATAATACTGTGAATAAAAATACAGTAAAGACATTATTGTACTGTAAATTAATAATACTGTAAACAGAAAAATAATTTACACTGTTAGTGCTTGTATAATTTGGTGTACCAGGCTTCAATGGCATTCTTCATAAAATTTATGTGGAAAATCAAGATGTGATTCTAACCCATCTTAACCTTGAGTCTCCATGAGCCAACAGGCCTCAACTATCTGTGCTTATAGACCACTGCACCATCCATTCCTACAGCTATTAACTCAGCTTAATGGTATTTCCTAACTCTATTATATGCAAGTAAGAGCTGAAGTACACTACAAGGCATATTCAATCAAGCACACCACTAACTCTAGTGGGTTATTTTAACAACCTCTTTTTTCTCTTAGACAGTAATGAGTGAGATCTGCCAGTATGCAAATATATGTGTTATAATGCCAGAAACCTCTGTCCATTGAGTGTTAGCAGCTTCCATAGTGAAAGATGGATACTGTAACTGGATTGTTTGTTGTGATTTTGGTCATTTAAAAACCTTTAATGTGCTGACAGCTGTTTGTACTTAAGCGTTTTGCAACTTTTTCCAAGCCTTGTTTTTTTTTTTTTTTTTTGGAGAAAACTGAATTCTTGCACCAGCTGTGCAAATGGCAAACATATGCTGATGTTCCCAAAGATCTCTCTCTCACACACACACACACACACACACACACACATAGACAAGCGTGCATAAACACACTTAACTTGCACAATACTGTAACAGTCTCAGCATCTGTACATTTGGGCATTTGTGTGAGTGGGCATGCTCATATATTAAGACATCCTCCTACGTGTGTTATTTACACTTCTCAATGTGCTCCGCCCATCAAGGTTATATAAATAAGTTATAGAGCTATAAATAAATTGCTTCTAACACTTGTTCATCTAGTCTTTACCATGAACACCTTCCTGTCTGTTGTGATCCTGAGTGTGAGTCTGCCCACCTGTGAGTACACTTAAGATATGTTCCACACTTAAACTCCAGCTTATTGTTTTAATATATTACATTTTATTGTGCAGGCAAAGCAAATATTAGCATATAGACATACTGAATGTAAAAACTATGAGTGAGTGCAATCTTGATTAGATATAATATTTTCTGGGAATGCTATAAATTTGTAATAATTTTCTCAACACAATTTAAGGCAATGGGTTCCTTTTGTGTTTTGTAAATGAAAGAAGGTCACACAGGATTGGAATGACACACAAGTGTGTAAATTGTGTAGTATTGCTTTAAACAAGACTTTAACTGCATAAGACCAATTTTAGGGTAAATTAGCTTGTGAAGTGTCTGTAATTGAGTGTTGTTGTTTTGTCTTAAATTTTAATATAAGATTACCACATTAAATATTCCAAGTTATTGGTGTAATGCATGTCAAATGTAAAAAAATAAATTAAAAAAAAAGTATAAAGTAATTTGTAATTAAACCTAATTGGTTAAACCGGTTGTGTCCACTGGATCAAACAGAAACAAACCAGTCTTGTAAAATGGATATACACCTATGAATTAAAGGTTTTATGAGAATAATGTTGGTCATAAACATAGTATACCCTACTATTAAATCCTTTACATTAATGATGTCAGACACAAATTGGCCAATTTAAAGGAACAGCTGACCCAAATATTACGATTATTCTGTCAGCCCCAATGCCATTTTAAATCCATATGATACTGAACTGTATGATTTTAGTCTACTGTAGAAAAGTATTTTGGACAGTGGATACATTTCTTTAAGAATATCCTGGCCACTCTTTTTATATAATGACATGTTGTCAAGATTCAAAAAGGATACACAAAATCATCAAATAAAAGGCATGTGTACTGATAAACTATCACTGTTCAACAGTGCTGGCAACTCTAGACTACAGAGCACTGTGGCAGTTCAGATCTATGATCCTCTGTACCATCCCTGATAGCTGGCCTTTACTGGATTACGCGGACTATGGATGCTACTGTGGAAAAGGAGGCTCGGGCACCCCGGTGGATGAACTGGACAGGTCAGATTTAAACCAGTTAGAGAGAAGAACTTTTTAAGCTGAGAATTTTAGTATAGTTTATAAATGAAGAGTTCTAAAATGTCAAACAGAACTTAGTGATACATACTCTAACTAACAATAACTGAACATAAACTTAAGAACCTGATAAAACTGCTCATTTAAAAAGAAAATTTTAAACGTCACTTAGAGGCTTTTGCATCTGAATTCTTCAAAACTACTTGTTGCACAAATTCATTAAAAGTACTACAGTCAAACAATAAATTAATAAATCTTAACTTCTCTATAGGTGCTGTGAGGTGCATGATCAGTGTTATTCTGACTCTTGGCAGCATGATGACTGCTGGGGAATTTTAGACAACCCCTACACTGAAGTCTACTCATTCTCTTGTGACAAAGCAGCAAGGAAAGTCACCTGCAATGGTAAGATGCTATGCTCAGTAAGACAAACTGCAATAAAGAAGCCTATCTACAAGCTCTGTTAGTAATTGTGACCTGAACCTTATCTGTTTCATTCGTTTAGTTTATTTTTTTATTTTTTTTTTGCAGCTGACAAGAATCGGCCCTGTGAGATGTTCATCTGTGAATGTGACAGGAAAGCAGCTGACTGCTTTGCACAGGCGGGTTACAACCCAGAACACGAGCACTATCCCAGTGAAAACTGCAAATGAACAAACTCAATAAAAGTTTAGGATTGTCCCTAAAGTCTCATTAGCAATGGTATATCATCAAAAGTTTATTTCTTTGTTTATAACAATTGGTATTTAATTCATAGCAGATACATTCTTGGATGTTATAAGTAAATTCATGCAATCAAAATCATTACATTTTATAAAAATATATTTCCATCTTTTTTCCAGGAAAGATGTAAAGTGACGTTAGAAATTAAGGCTTCAGAGGATACAGTTGCTTGCGAAAATATTTGTATACATACAATATTGAATACATATTCATTTTTTTTCATGTTTTGTTATGTTGCTTTCTTATGTTAAATTGCATTTTTTTTTCTTCACATCAATATACACAATATACATATATTAAAAAAAAACAATTTTAAAGCAAATTTCTTAAAAATAAAAAAACAAATGATTCCATTGCATAAGTATTTATACCTTTATCTGGGACAGTTTAGATTTAGCTTGGGAGCATTCATATGGCTTGCAGATGTACCTAAACTTTAAGTGAAGTTAACCTGTGGCCAATCGAATGGGTATGATGAGGTAAAAATAAAAAAAATAAAAAAAACTGTCTGTAGATCTCAGAAACAGGATTGCATGAAGCCACACATCTGGGGAAGAGTTCAGAAAAAAATTCTGCTTTGAAGGTTCACAGAAAAATGGAATTGTATTATGGAAGATAATTAACGAAAGATTTTTAAAACAACCAGGACTCCTAAAGCTGGACATCCTAAACAATTGATGGAGAAGGGCTTTGTCTTGACTGGTGACCAAGAACCTGATGGTCAGTCTAGTTGAGCTCCATGATCATATATGGAGATGGGAGAAACCTACAGAAGGAAAAACATCACTGCAAGGGTCCACTGATCTGGGCTTTATGGTTGTGTGGCAAGAGTCAATCCTCTCCTCAGTAAAGAAACATGAAAACACACTTGGGATTTGTACATATGCAGCTAATGCACACCCAGACTGTGAGAAAGAAGATTCTCTGGTTTGATGAACTTCAATGCTTCAATTCCAAGCATCATGTTCGAAGGAAATATGAAAAAACTGCTGTACTGTTGCTTAGCAGCAAGGAAATGCTTCATTAAGAGCATTCATTCATTAATTCAGAGCATTCAGAAACTCAGACTGGGGAGAAGGTTCACCTTCCAACATTAAAATGACCCTAAGCACACAGTAAGAGTGGCTTATGGACAACTCTGTGAACTCCTTGAGCGACCCACACAGCCTGGGATTGAAGCCAGTCAAACATTTATGCAGCAACCAAAAATATGCATCTTCCCCTATCCAACCTGACAGAGCTTGAGAGGTAAATGCTGATGAGCAAAGTACAGAAGATTTGTAAAGGTGCTTCAGCTAAATACTGATTTAAGGGAATGAATACTTATGCAATGTACTCTTTTTATTTCATTTCAAGTTGTGATAGTTCGGTTTTTTGCTTTTCCATTAATTGATGTGGAAAAAAAGTAACTGAAAACAGTTAAACATATAGCATATTCTATATTTAAATGTATTTTCTTTCAAATGGCAGTTTGAGTTTAAAACAAGTAAAAACAATTAGCCAATTATTTTAATATTGTAAATGATTTAAAAAAATATATAATAATTCATATAATTCTTCTCTAACAGCAAATTCCCCCCACAAATTCCCACATTGTTAAAAATAAATATTCAGAAAATTATTTTTGTAGTTTAAGCCAGTTTTAAAAAGCACATTTATATGTAATTATTGAACAATAACCATAATACAACCCTCTTATGAATTAAACAAACATATTTAAAGTATTTAATTTAAACATAGTTATATTGCAATCCTGCATAACCCTCAGTATTTTTTCTAATAAAAACATCTAAACATCCTTCAATTTTCCTGAGAAGTAAAATTTCCTCAAATATTAATTCTAAGAGATACATTACCTTGAAGCAATGTAATTTTACCCATTGGTAAATTGTTTAAGTGTATAATGTTCTGCTTTGCACAAAACCTAAATCAACTTCCAATTCATAAATTAATTCAATACATCTACAATTTGGTACTCAAATAAATATACCTTGTTTTAAGGATGTTCAGATTTTTTACTGGGAAAAAAGGAGACTAAAACTTAGTTGATGTTTGTCAGTGGCTCTTGAGTTTGCTTTCACAGATGTAAGGGTAAGGAAGTGTACAGTCTGCATCATTCCACAGCCTCCGTCTTTTCCCAGCTATCCGGTGATGAAGCTGCCCACAATCCTCACCATTTACTCGGACATCCCAGTCATCTGGCTGACCTTGATCCCAGAGGCTGAAACAGACATTAGCAGTGGCTTAGTGCATTTGGAGGTAGCCCAATCTACTCATCTCACTATTTTATTGGTTCTTACGGGTCAGTAGCACTACAGTCAGTTCCATCTACCCAGGTCCACTTTCCCTCCTCTTTCTCAACAAGCCCGATCCAGTAGCTTTCAGACGTTTTCACAAATGAAGACAGGAAGTCCTGATTCAAAAAGAGGCCAAACGTTTAACGTCGCATATAACTCCCACAAATTATTGTGATGCTAAGTCTTCTTGTCTTACAAGCTCATCCGTGTCTTTGACAACCACTAAATGCGATTGTTTCTCCACACAGCTTTTCTCAGCATTTTGCCAGTTCTTCTTCACTGAAGACTGGAAGTAGCATGAGTCTTTATAAAACACCCAGCCCTCCTTACATGGACCTGCACAAACACATTTAAACACACATAGAATCAAACTGAATCTTAAATCAGGCAGGTCTCCAATATAAACAAGATCAGAAAATACAGTGGGTTGCAAAAGTCTGAATAAACAAACCTGGAATAAATAGAAAGTTTCAAAAAGGTTTCATGTAAGATGAAAGAATAGGAAAACGTTCCTATTTTTAGGTAACTAATTTAAATACATGAAGTACATTTGTGATACTGATCATGTGACTCTTAGATCACACTCTTTGGATCATCTCAAGTCTGGAGAACTTTATCATCAGGTTTCACACAAGAGTTTCAATGGTTTGCTCAAATGGCTATGCTGATGATGAGACCTTTTTTAATGATATTTTATTAGCCATTATTACACAGCTTTGAGGAATACTCGATTCTGATTGGTCAGTCGCCACATTTCAATGTTTTCAAGGCGCCATCCTGTGGCTTTAAAATGCTTAACTTAGCTTAGTTAAAATGGAGGAAAATTCAACATGTATGGGACAAGCAAACGCAGTAGATAGATTAATATCATTGCATTATATTATTTATTTATTGTTTTATTATTTACTTCTGTGGCAAGAATCCATGTAATAAGCGGGATAATATACAGCTTGCAGTTTGTTATCGTGTAGGGCTGCCGATAAGCCTGTCGGGCTTTGTTCTGCGATAAAACCGGCAAGCTGTACATCGTCCCTTACTTATTATTAAACGATACAAATGGAAAGCTTAGAGGTATTTGCGCTACTCACCTTGCACCTCCATCGCACGTTCAGAGAAATGAGCATTTTCTGGGAGAAACAGATGATTAAACAACAACAATAAAAAAAAGATATTTAGTATCGTTTAATTATGGATATACCTTTATAAAATTGCAATTTTACAGACAGAAAAAGTGTTTTTTACCAAATTGAAAAGTGTTGGGGGTCTCAGGGGTCTTCCGAGAAAGTCTCAAATCAGCGACATCTTGGCTGACCTGAGAGACTTTGAAGAATTGTAATTAAAATCAAAGAATCCCATGCAGTGGGATCCAACAAGAAGTTTTGCTAAATATGAAAGAAAAATGCTGACAACATACTTTTTATTCCTAGAGCCAGAGTGAGTATAAACACATAGAGGACGAGAACGCCGTATAGGATGTACATCTTTCTTTTCTGTCTAACTGTAGAAAAGGAAAATGTAAGAATAAGAAACAAGAGAATCCATTGTTAATCGTCATGAAGTGTTAGCATTCATCCATAAACAGTGAGTTATTATGGTATTTCACCAACTTTATCTGGTTACTAGACATACTAGTATTTCTTAGTAAGTAATATGCAAATATCCCTTTCATAAAATTAACGAAAAAACATGTTTCTCACCTGATTCATATGTACATTTTTGACCAGATTGATTTATTTCTGCCTCAGATGTGGTAAACCGGTCATATGATACAGTTTCCATGTCTGAGGAATAAAGCAGGTTTTTTCCCATTTATATAGATAGATAGATATTGCCCTAACATTGACATATTGAGGTGTAAATAAATAGACTGAATGTACTAAAGCAAGGTTTCAAGGTCATGCAACAAACAGTTGAATATTAACCTCTAGACTCACAAACTATGTCTGAACATCCATCACAACCATAAAAAGCAAATGAAAATCACAAAGCCACAACAGAATAATAGGACATGTGTATATCAGAGATTTATTAACTGATATAAAATAGTCAAAATACACAAAAACATATTAAAAAGACATCAAACATATTCTTGCAAAACCGTTAATCTGTAAACATTCTTATTACCTAAATCAAAGTAATATTTTACTATGAAGGACAACTCAATAAAACGTTCTCATGTACAGAAAAATACAACCACACCTAACTGTCAAGTGCAGTGAATCTTACTGTTTAAAGTGATCGTTTCAGTGGACTCGCTCTCCTCGGTTGCGGTCAGTGTCCTGATGGCTGTTCTCGGTCACTCTGTCCTTACGCAATGGCTCCTAAACATTTCTAAGACCGAAATTGACAGTCCTAATATCCTATTGGTCTTTTTTTAACACTTGTATCTTCACATGGGTGCGAAACTAATTATTGGAATCAAGTAATAATATGCTTCTTTACCTACTTGTTATACTTGGTGTTTATATCTAGATACATTTTTTGAATACAACTAGATACATACACTACTGTGTAAAAGGAATATGAAAGTAATCAATACTTTTATCCAGCTAGAATACACTTCACTGATCAAGAATGACAGTAAAGACATTTCTAATGTAACAAAGCTTTCCGTTTAAAACTAATGCTGTTGTGTTGAACCTTCTATTAACCAAAATGACTAATACATGATTTGTTAAAGGCAGAGGGTTATATATATATATATATATATATATATATATATTTATAAAAATAGTGCTGTCAAATGATTAATTGCATCCAAAAAAATAAAACATATTTGCATAACATATATATG
>JAUMHG010000290.1:4013797-4024234 GCA_032359395.1 Enteromius anoplus
TTTATATTTCACTTTATACTGCACTTTTTATATTGTCCATTTTTGAAAGAGGGCAAAAATAAGTGTTCTTTTTTAAAGATAAATGTGGTGTTTTGACTTAATCTGTACCTTTTTTACATTTAATATTAGTCTCTGTACCTTGATAACTTGAAATAGAAAGGGCAAATGACCTCCCGCTATACTGTACAGTAATATTGATGTGTCGAAACCGAACAGTGGGCTCACTGTACCGTTGTGTCCCTAGTACGCACACTATGGACACTTTCCTATGCCTCAGGAAAAAAACGTTGTTTATTGTGATTTAAATTACACTTGCTTCACACAATCTAAATAAACCGATGACTTATTGAAAGTTTTAATTTTTGCGCTGTAGTGACGACTCATGACCCGTGACAACATGAAAAATGGCGGGTGTAGTACGTCTGAATTCCATTCATAATACCCAAATTCATACTATATAGAACATACTTTTTAACGGTCAGGTAGTACGTTAAATTTAAAATGTAGTACCTACTTAAGCAGTATGCAATTTCGGAAGCAGCAGTGCAGTTTTGTGGAGCCTCCAGGAACATGGTTGGGAACCACTGCCTTAAAGTACATCTGCTCCTGTGTCCCTGCTGTGAAGTATGTTTTATAGTCCCAGGTTGGGAACCACTGGTTTATAGCATGAGCTTACAGCAGCTGGAATAATTAAATATCTGGGACTTTCACAAAAATATGACAATTAAATCAGTATGGCTGAGATAATATGCTGATGTTTATTGTTGAAATTAATCATTCTAATGGTTGTTTAATGGTTGGCTTAATGTTGTCAAATTTAAGACTTTAAACTGCATGGATGCTTCGTTAATTATTACATATTCAGGTCTTTAGCCAGACTTATGTCTAACATTGATAGAACTGCTATATAAGTCAGTTTTTTTACAAAAAAGTTCGATTTGAGGAGATTATTTTACCATTGCTACCATCATCAGAATGCATTTTCCCAATATACATTCAGCATCTGCCTCATATTCACAATCTCAATATACTCTTAAAACTATTGTTTTCTGCATCTTCAAAAAACAACAACATTTGATCGCTATTCACCACATCCGCCATCAAATGACAGTGACTTATATTTCATTATAATTGCTCTGCTGTAAAGCCATTCAAACCAGTTACATTTTTGCAGATGATTATTTATTTTATGCATGCACAATATTAATGAAAAATCACTTCATCATTGTTTTAAACAGTGCCGCTTTGTAGAATAAAGGTAAATTGCACTTGATTCTTTCTTTAATCCTGTAGACTCCTGGTGGAGCAAAGGGCCGCAACATCACACCAACGGACTCTGTTCTGAGCCATTCTCTTCAGCTGGGTCCACGTCATTTCGGCAGCCTTAACTTCGCTCTTGAGAGATCTTCTTCACATCTGTTGAGGTCTCCCCCCTTTCCTTTTGGGTTCCAGTCCAATGCTTGCCTTGTGATGTTGAGGAATGGTTTTTCGAAGTGTGTGGCCTATCCACCCCCATTTTCTCTTCTTGGTTTCTTGACCAACTGGGTTCTGGTTGGTTCTCTTCCACAGTTCTGTGTTCGGGATCTTCTCAGTGTTGGTTACCCTCCACGTCTCAGATCCATACAGGAGAACTGCTTTTACGTTAATGTTAAAGATGCGGATCTTGCTGCGCTAAGATAAGGCTTTGGAGTTCCAGATGGCTCTCAGGGTGTTGAATGCAAGTCCTGCTTTGTTGACCCAGCTACTAATGTCTTCATCTGCACCGCCATCACTGCTGACTACGCTTCCTAGGTAGACAAAGTGGTCGGTTTTCACCAAGTCTTCCTCGCTGTAGCTGCAGTGGATGTTCTTGTCGGTTGTTCAGCCGCATTACCTGTTTTTCTGACGTTGATCTTCAGGCCGATTTTCCTGCCTCCTCAGTGAGCCGGGTAAGCTTGGACTGTGCATGTTGCTGCTTGTGGGACAGAAGGCTGCAAAAATCCAGGTCCTCTAACTGTTTGTTGAAGGTCCACTGGATACCGGTGATGATGTTAATGAGCCTCTGTGGGATTTTGTAATGCTGCATCAGTTTCCAAATGGTCTCACCAGTTGCCGCACTGAGATGGGTCACCTTTCTTGGGGAGCTTCACCAGGTACCCAAGCTTCCAGTCAACAGGCACTTGCTCCTGCTCCCATATCTTCATTAGGAGAGGATGTATCTCCGCTCCTGCTGCCTCGTCTGCACTTGATTCTGCAGACACATAATTATTTTTGCTTATTACACGGCTCTCTGGAATGCTTGATTCTGATTGGTCAGTAGAGACATTTGTAGGTTCGTTCTTTTCGAATAATAACCGCTCCAAATTAATAACGCATAGGCGGTACTACTTAAGTTTAAAATCCTTCTGCGCCAACAAAGATTACCGTTTGGCGTCATCTTTTGACAAACACTGGACAACATAAGGTGAAATAAATAACGAAAATCATCCGTTGTTATGTATTTATATGTAGATGTTATAAATTGTCTTACGGTTGAATGTTTGTCACATGGTACTATATTGTTTCGCGGAAGGATGAAAATGTTAATTTAAAACAAATATGCCAATAAAATGTTTCCGCTTCGCGTCGGGTCCTGATCACACTGTCGGGGCTTATTTCTGCGATAACTACCGGCTGCCTGTACATTATCCCTTACTTAGTGTTTAATCTTTTCTGTTGTTACGGAGCAGTCAGGCGACATGGCAAAGAAAGTTGTTTCTGATTAGTCCTCTTGCATGCTGTCAAAGTGCTGATTGATAGATAGAACCTTACAGAATCAAGTTCTCTAACGCAATGGAAAGATCAATTTTGTACATGTATTTACGCTTTGATTTGTACATGTTCCTTTTGCGTCTTAAACAGAACTGCATATGTCATGTGTGTCCACCAGATGCTGTCCAAAATCGCACTATGGTGACATTACGATGCCAAATCTTTGAATAAAGTTGTTATTTTTGTTTCTTTCCATACAAAAAGTATTCTCATAGCTTCATCATTTTACAGTTGAACCACTGATGGCAGATGGAGCATTCTGATGAAGTCTTTCGTACTTTTCTGCACCTTGACAGTGGCAATTGTTTAGCTTTATGGGTTTGGAACGACATGGGTGTAGGTGCTCAATGACACAATTTTCATTTTGCGGTGAAGTAACCCCTAATAATAAAAGTGCATGCACATGATAAAATTTAGTGACAACACTGCAGTAGCCGGATCGGTAACACATACATCTACTGTCCTGAGCATTTATTTACAACTTATTTAATATTTTCTCTAAACCTTCTTGTATAAAAAGCACCTGCAATTCCAGCAAAATTAAAGATTTGTTGTGTTTGTGAATTTGCATGTTACAATGTAAACCTCATTAATTTAACCCTGTGTTAAATAATAATAATAAAAAAGATTGATTAGTGAAATTAAATAATTATTTAATAAAAAAATGAGAATGATTTAGTGTCACTCTAACTGGCCTGCTTGGCTAAAAATACTTATTTTACAGGTGCAGTTTTGCAAGACATGTAGATAATATTTAATAGTTTACACTGTATTTACAATCAGGAAGTATAAGTCACCAGTCAAATAAAATCAGCATCTACAGTGCATCTTTGCATGGCACAGAAAAGCACAAATTTAGCGTTAAGGAATATTTACAGAATATAACTGAAACCGCCATCCATTAAATCGATTAATTCAAATGGTTGATTTGTTTAGTAATGAAGCAATTGACTCACTTTATGACTGGGACATTAAATCATCGACTCACTAGATTTGTTCAAAAGCAAGGGTTCATTCATTAACGTAACAGCGCTGTGTGTGACTAGATTTGCAGCGGCTAAGCTGTGACTTTGTTTTTTAACTTTTGTTGCCAAAATAGACAGCAGTGTTCCTAAATTGTAAGTTACTTGATAATATTTATTTACTTTATAGAATTAAAAAACTTGTTGCAAATGTTTCACATTTGCCGGTGGGACGAGGTCACTTCTTTCAGTACGACTGAATCTGTGAAAGGAAATTTTTTTATATAAAATTAGACAAAAACATTTTGCATACATTATTGAATATGTATTATAATTTGCAATGATATTTATTAGAATTTTGTTGAAATCTCAGTTTACCTTTTGTCAATCTCCTCATCAAGCATGACACATGAGTGACTTTCTCATCCTCTTGTTTGTCGTCACTGTACAACACTCTGAGGTACACGAAACATAAGATTAGACATAGCCTAACAACATCACTTTTACACTCAACAACAACAAAAGTACAAACTCTGTACAAGCTCACTAATATTTTTATAAATTATTCAATAAAGCCACCTGTGCATATTAAAGGTTATGCTGATAATGGAAAAGGACACATTAGCTACCTGGAATAGACATATTGCTTGAATTTTCTACCAAGATTGACCAAACCACCTCCGTTAGGCCTAATTCATAAATGTCCAATAACGTTATTAAACACACATTTTACCTGAAGTTACAGTGAGGTTTCTGGTAAAAAGGAAAAAAAAAAAAACACACGCCACTAAGCCTATATTTTCTAACTAATGTCATCACTCATCTTTAAGATGCTCCAAAACCTCCATTAAGACTTTCGTTCATCTTCAAGAAAAGCTTGTGTCCCTCCGATGAAAGGCGATTCACCAAAGATGTTCACGTTTCAAAAGTTCAGCGAAAAAACACCGCCATGTAATCCTTATGAATTGCGTGGTTTCCTCCAAGTGCTCTAAAGAGACACGATCACTCTATAATATAACTGCTTACATTTTGAATCAATCAGAGCGGTTTAATGGCTCTCGAACCAATCAGGTTTAGTCAGTGTGTTGTTTGAATTTAAACACAAGTGAACATATATATTTTTTTTAAGTATTTCAGGTTTTAATCTGAGATATATGTTGTAGATACATGTTATGTAATATTCCCTTATGGGAATTTTAGTAGTGGCTTATTAGAATGAATAAATCATGTAAAGGACAACAACTTAATCAACCAAAGTAAGAATATATTAAACAACATATTTTAAGATGGCCATTGTAATGCTTAATAAATAGTTAACAAACGTTTGTACATTGTAAATGTTAAACTTTTTACTTTTATACTTTTCCCAATATTTAAAATTATAAATTCTTAAATATTTAAAATATTTTGCAGTATGTGTAGACATGTTTATGAATTACAATAAAATATAATTATTGAATGTTCTTACACAAAGTACACACAAAATATAATTTAAATAAGAGTAACACAAGTGTGTTTTCTGTAAATACACTAAAACATTATTATTATTATTATAGTATATTCCTTAAAAGTGAAATAAGAATATATTTATTAAAATTTTATTTTTACTATACTTTTTAGTAATATATTAAAAGTATGCTTGTATTTAGCATATTCCCTAAAAGTGTAATTAAGCATATATTTTATACAAAAGTATTTCTAGTACACTTTGTAAAAATACATTACAAGTATGTTTGTATTCAGCATATTCCCTTAAAGTGCAATTAAGCATATATTTAATACAAAAGTACTTCTAGCATACTTATAAAATTTTATTTTAATATATTTTTATATATATATATGTTTTATATGTTATATGTTTTATATAAACTGCAGTCTGCTTTCACAATTTGTCCTGTGAGGAGCAGGACAAAATTGCAAATTGCTGTGATCTTGATACTTGCCATTTCATTCTTGTTTTAATCACATCACTGTCTTTTTTTGCAGTTGACTTTGGTGTGAGCGCTCAGTTGGACAGGACAGTTGGCAGGAGAAACACTTTCATTGGCACTCCTTATTGGATGGCGCCAGAGGTCATTGCCTGTGATGAGAACCCAGAAGCGACATATGACTATAGGGTAAGAGCCTGTGTTGATATAGGATATAGTCCTCCTTTTCAGACCTTACTGTAGAAATCTTTCTCTGCCACATGCATCTTTATCCCCGACATTGTAGACACTATACTAAGCAAAAGCACCAGTTTCCTTACAACGTTTAAGGCAGCAGTTCTCACCTGATTTTGATAATCAGCTCATTAGAAGAGAGCTCCGTGTTCCGATCGACATGGTCCCTACACAGTGTCCGTTAAAGTTTTCTTCACTTCTGAACATTCATTCACGGATTTGCACTGTAAATAAGTGAATACGATTTAAATTACATTTTGCACACTTAAAAGCACTTTGAATGGAACGTATAAATTTTCTTCGAACTGGAATCATGGCGGAATATTCGGCGATGTCCACTTCGCAGTGAGCATGCTTTCGAATAGAACAAATGACAAGAGAAACATACGAAAGGTGCAAGGACCAGGATTGAGAACCGCTGTGCTAGATCAAATGAACCACAAGTGCATTTAAGTGTGCGAGTAGCAACAGTAACAAACCCACGTTTGACTGCACAATCCCTCCAGAAAGATCTGGCAGACACTAGAGTTGTGGCACACTATTCCACTATAAAGAGATACTTGTAAAAATATGGTCTTCGTGGAAGAGTCATCAGAAGAAAACCTCTTCTTCATCCTCACCACAAAAGTCAGCGTTTCAAGTTTGCAATTTAACATATAGACAAGCCTGATTCTTCAACAAATTCTGTGGACCGATGAGGTAAAAATATAACTTTTTTGGCTAGAATGAGCAAAGGTACATTTAGAGAAGAGAGGGCACCAAATTTAATGAAAACAACCTCTGTGGATTTCTTCAAGAGGTGTAAACTGAAGGTTTTGCCATGGCCTTCACAATCTCCTGACTTCAACACAGTTGAAAATCTATGGATAGACCTTAAAAGAGCAGTGCGTGACAGACAGCCCAGAAATCTCAAAGAACTGGAAGACTTTTGTAAAGGAAGAATGGCCAATGATACCTCAAACAAGAATTGAAAGACTCTTGGCTGGCTACATGAAGCATTTACAAGCTTTGATACTTGCCAAAGGGGGCAGTACAAGATATTAACTCTGCAGGCTGCCAAAACTTTTGCAGACGCCTTTTTCTATTTTCTGTTATTTTAAAAGTGCAAATGATGGAAATAAAATCTAATTTTTTTTTTTTTTTTTTTACATATTATAAGAATGTCTAATCTGTAATTTGAGGCCTTTTGCCCAAACTTTCGATCCCCACTGTATATTAGCCTAGAAAAATGCACATTTTCAGTAGTGCACGATTTAACTATAGAAGAGTCAAGTTTTAAATGGGGAAAAAATATCTTTGGTAATTTTTGAGAGTTATGCTAATGGTCTAATCAGATAAACTGCAGCTAAAAGTGCTACTGCTAGACATGGAGATTGACTGAATGGATTATAAAACTCGAACTGTGGAGCTGTCAGTGAACACAGAGCCGTGTGATGAAATTCTCAAAACCATTTTCATTATCAGTGTGGATTTGCGCTGCTCATCAGTCAACAACGGCTGTGTGTAGTATATACGGCTCATGTGAAATCACACACGTGATGGTATTTACCGCTGATTACAGAACCGGCTGTACTGACAAAGTGTGCATTATGCTCATGATTCTCGGTGCATCCCTAAAAAAAATGTGTTCTGGGGTTTCATGATGCTTTAAGCATAGTATATCAACAGTAATTTTACATCGCTAAAAGAAAATTTTACTGTGCAAAAAAACTTTTCAACAGTTCTTCTGATCTGCCTTGCAATCCTCCACCATTATAGAGACTATCATGATGTGTGCCAGTGTTGCTGCTGAACATGCATGCATTTATGAGGAAGGCACATGCATGCATCATGGTACTCTTGATAAAGGATGGTGACGCAGAAGAGAAGAATTGTTAAAAAGTTTCTCCAAAATCACTTTATTTCCATGTTGTTTCAAACCCATACAAACTTTGTTAATTTACAGAATACAAATGAAGATATTTAAGATGCTTTCTGCCCTTCCCACATACAGCAGTGCAATTAACAGGATCAACATCCAGAAACGTATCAAGGAGATTGGAAAAATAATCCATGTAACATGTAACTTTTTGTGTTTTTTTTTTTTTTGTGCTTTTTTAGCTGTGTCGGATACATTGTTTTCATAGAAATCAAAGCATAAACTACATGGACAAGCCTATCTGTGTGGTGCAGCTGGCACAGAAGAGTTCACACTGTTTGCTTTCAGAGAATGTTCTCCATAATTGTGCTATGGGGATGCGGAGGAGATGAGTTGTATAATAAAGTCATTATTTCTTTGAATACAAAAAGTTTTTTCGAAGCTTTGTAAAATTACGGTTGACGAAGAACAAAGCTTAAAGAGGTTTGGAATGAAATGGACGTAAGTGAGTAATGACACAATTTTCATTTTGGGGTGGAGTAACCCTTTAAAGTTGTCTGGTTTTTGTTGATCTGTAAAATTACGGTTGATCTACTGCTATCACATGGACTATTTTATTAATGTTTTAACTACGTTTCTGGGTCTGGGAACATTTCAGTTGCAGTACTTCACTGTTTATAGAGAGTCAAAAAGCGCGATCATTTCTTTAAAAAAAAAAACTTAAATTTTGTTCTGCAGATGAAGAAAGGGTTTTGAAAGACATGAGGGTAATTAATGACAGAATTTTCATTTTGGGGTAAACTATTTCTTGAAGATTTCTCCCCATTCTCAGCAGCTTTGTGAAGCTTGTATGGAAATACACATGTGGGTGCACAGGCTGCTTGACTGCTTCTCACAATAACCAGCTATTGGTATGCATATAAATGTTGTGATATTGTGCTGCAATATTGTGAGGCCATCTTTCTCTCTTTTTGTCTCTCTCTTTCTCCAGAGTGACCTGTGGTCATGTGGCATCACCGCTATAGAAATGGGTGAAGGAGCTCCTCGTAAGTATCTTCACATTTCCTGATCTAATCTGCCCTCTCAGTCATTGAGTTTCAGTACAAATGACTAATCACTCAATAAAGGCATCTTTACACAGCAAAGGAGGCACAGAAACCAAATCTGAAGCAGCATAAATCCATGAAAATGTGCATTTACACAGACTGTTTAAGGCTGTTCTGAAGCGGCATGAATGCATTTGTACAGAAATTTAAATTGTGGGAAAAGTATACCATTTAACATACTACTATTTTAAAATTGTAATTTAAAATTAGTTTTAACAAAAACAAATTCTATAAAATTAAATAAATTTAAATACATTTTTTAATTAAAGTTAGCTAAAACATCCATCATTTATGGTGAGGTAAAAAAAATATTTGCCATCTCCTCATTGGACGTTCTTTTAGAGGGAAATGCATCTTTACAGAATATACAGTCTATTGAAAGAGCTTGTCTAGAAAAAAAACGCAAGTGATCACACTGGCGCCTATGTGTCCTGCAGAGTGTGCGTCACCTGCACGCTCCACATAAGCAATTGGAAATGTAAGGACCCCCACACACAACATGCAGAAAAAAAAAAAAAAATTTACTTGAAATTGAGTGGACAATTTACTTATTTGTTCCTTTGATTTATAAATCATATGCACAATTTATAAATTGGGGGAACGAAATCATGAGCACAATTTAGCCTACTTTTTTCCCCCCTGCGTGACATGTGCAGGGCTCCTATAGATACGCATCAACCAGTGCACATTTAAACTTACGGAGCCAGAGCAAGTGACATGGTGGTGGGGAAATTCTGGGTGAGTGGAAAAAATTTGTGGTAGAAGGAAAAATCTTTTTCATTCCTTCAGCCTTCCCCTGAGAAACCGTGTTCTCTCGCAAAGATAATTGCATTCCCTTTGCAAAACTTTGACCATCTCACATGTATCAAGAACACGAGTGTTGTGAAAGACACAAGAGACAGAATTGTAGACTTTCACAAAGCTTCACAAAGTCGTGTGGTTAGATGAGATTAAAGTAGAACTTTTTTGGTTTACACCATACGCCTTGTTTGGAGGAAGAGGAATGATGAGTATCATCCCAATAATACCACACCTACAGTAAAGCATGGGGCTGGAAGCATCATGCTCTGGGGGTGTTTTTCTGCACAGAGGACAGGACGACTGCACTGTATAAAGAGAGGATGAATGGGGCCATGTATTGTGACGAATTGACCTCTTTAATTGTTAACAAAGGCTTCTGTACCAAATATTAAAATTTTTTGACTCAAGTCATAAAATACTTATTTGACATTGTTAAAAAAAATGGGGGGAAAAAATCATAAGATTTAGATTTTTGAAAATCAAAAAAGAAAATCATACAATGTGATTTCCGGATTTTTCTTATTAGATTCTGTCTATCACTGTAGAAATGCACCTATGCTGAAAATTGTAGACCCCTTCATGAGGGTGATCAAATAAATTTTTATTTATTAAAACTAACATAATATGACTTTGTTTTTCCCCCCTTTTCTTTTATTTTGAACAACAATGGAGCTATACTTTACATAACTTCTGGGGGTTCTTCTTAGCAGCAAATAAAGAAGTGTTTTGGAAAAGTCAGCCTTGGATGGTATTTATTG
>JAUMHG010000290.1:4024334-4041988 GCA_032359395.1 Enteromius anoplus
TATATATATCCTTCAATCTGTATATTGTGTTGTTTTACTTGATGATCATTCAGAGAACTGCACTATTCGCATATTCTTTATTTCTGTTAAATTCTTCAGCTAGGCTAAATCTACAACTCGTAGGCTATCATTTTGTGGAATTTACATAATGGCAAATGGTGTTTATGTATATGATATACATGTGTGTTTTGCACATTAAATATCAAGTATCTTGATGTTTAAATCTGTCTTTGTTATGTTGTTACTGAACAGTCAAACCTATTCCTATTCCGTTCCAAACCAAATCCAGAGTTCATTAAAACCAAAACAAAGCAAAGCAGGAGAGCACCTGGATGGTTGCGATGGAGACCAAGGCTGACAGAGGTGGATGAGATCATGGCTCTCTAGTGCAAAACACAAAAACTCTGAGCTGCCTCCATGGCCATCTCCAGGATTGCAGGACTACCGGTCTTTCTCTACAAATGTTATACAGTGAAAGTATCCGTTGCAAATATGCTGACCCTGATAAACATAAGCCTAACATTTATCTGCTCGCTCCATTTCGGCAAATCAATATTATGAGAATGACCCGATGCTTTGGTCATGGGTAATAATTAACTTGCACCACCTGCTGGTGAGGTGAAAAACAGCAGCTGGGGATTATGCATCGGCGCTGTACCGCTAGGTGTGCAATGTTGAATATTCTGCCAAATTTGATCCAGATAAAAAAAAAGAAAAATGTCTGTGGTATTTAGTGTATTTTTCTTTCGTTTGGAAGGTGAATATTAATTAATTTAATATATAAATATATATGAATAAAATATTCACATCTTAACTACAAAGTCATGTTGAATTTACAATGTATTAACATTCAAGCAGTGTTAATGCATTCTTGTTTTCAAGACTTTAACTAATTTACCTTTCCCAAATGTTGTGTTAATAACTTGTTTTTAAATGTGGTGTTACAATATGGGTAATCAGTACTGACATATAAAAATTAACGTACAGGTCAAAAAACAATTAACAATTAAAAAAAAAATAATAATAATAAAGGGAGCAATATAAAAAAAATATTTATTTATTTCTGCAGGTTTGGCCCTCCATAATTTTACAGGCTATTCATATATTCAATTTCAGACTGATAAGTTAAAAATGAACATAAATAACACATTCATACAATAAAATAATAAAAATAAATATAATAAGGAAGAACATTAAAACCAGAATAAACAGGAGGACAGCACACGTCAAATAATAAATACTGTTAGTGCTGTAAATAACTTACTGATCTATTATATAATCATAATACATAACTATAAAACAATAGTCCTTAAGGCCTTCTCGTTTCACACAAATAGTTGTTTCAGTTTTAGTGGTGTTCAGAAGCACCACAGTTGTCACTGCGAATATTGTGATACTGATTCAAATGACTTATTAAAGTAATTAAACGTCGGTGATTTTGGCGTCACTCCGTCACCCCACCCGGTTTGGCCACGAGGAATATTACTGGCCGAAAAGAACCCGGAAGTAAACTGCAGTGTTTTCAAAGCCTGTTATGCACGTGTTGGAAATATGGTCCGATTCAAGTCGAGGTAATGAAGGAAAATAGTTATTTTGCGCTTTAACAAAAATATAATAATAATATAAACAGTTCTGATCTCTTGTTCTTCTGTGAGCTGTCCAGGTATTTGCTGTGCGAGGTTTGCGTCCCTGATCGGAGCAGTCTTCAGCTGCTGGAGGACAGAACCATCTACCACACACTCAGAGCAGCCATGAACCGAGCGCACGGCGACTACGGATCAGCGCTCTTTAACATAGGGGTGATGGGTAAACGCTGGGATTATTATTGTTTTGTGCTCATTGAGATCCTAACCATATAATCAGGCAGTTTATTTTAATGCGCAATTGCGTCGCGTGAGATTATTATTATTAAGGTGAGATTCATTGTCAAATCTCCTGCAGTGAAATACCTGAACGCCCACACTGGAGTGGTCCTGATACGCAGTCGGAAAAAATACTATCGACTCATCTGGTCTGCCCTTTCTTTCATCACCTGTCTTGAGAACAGAGGCCAGAAGGTGCAGTGCTTCCTCAGCTGCTTACATATTGGAGGTAAGTTAAGAGGATCTGTCTCGTTTAGACTTAATCTGACACCAAAAACTTCACACTACAGGTACACCTCGAAAAATTATTAATATTTTCTATCAATTTTTATGTAACTTATTTCAAAAAGTGAAACTTTGTATATATTTTGGATTCATTACATGTAAGTAAAACATTTAAAAAGTTGGTTAGTTTTCATTTTGCTGACTAAAGCTCATTAAACTCACAATGAAGCTGGAGTCAGTGCATCAAGAGTCACCAGGCTCAGGTGTCTTTAGAAAAAGGGATGCAAAGACACTTCTGAAACAGAAACAACGTCGGGAGCATCTTACCTGGGCTGAGGAGAAAAATAACTGGACTGTTACTCAGTGGTCCAAGGTCCTCTTTTCATCATCTCATTTGGAAATCAAGGTCTTGAGTCTGGAGGAGGACTGGAGAGGCACAGGATCCAAGCTACTTGAAGCTTCTGAAGTCAGTCATGATTTGGGGTGGCGTGCCGGGACGTCTGCTGGTGTTTGTCCATTGTGTTTTTTATCAAATCCAAAGTCAATGCGGCTGTGTATATCAGGTTATTTTGGAGCACATTTTGTGTAGATGTCCTGACAAGATTTATGGAGATGCTGACTTAATTTTTCAGCAGCACCTGCCCACAGTGACAAAACCACTTCCAAGTGCTTTGCTGACCATGATATTAATGTGCTTGACTGGCCAGACAACATTCCTGACCTGAACCCCATGTGTAGTCTATGAGATGTTTTCAAGAGATTGATGACAAACAGTCGATCTTTCATTCCACTCAATAGTGCCTCAGACTGATCGCTTCCATGCCAATACCATGCCTCACTGATGCTGGAGCGTGTGCTGAAGGAGCTCAGACCAAGTCTTGAGTGCATAAATGAACGTACTTTTAAAGAGCTTGAACAATTCTGCTTTTTTTGATTGATTGCAGGAAGGATTAAAAATAAAAACAAAAATGTTTTACTTTACATGTAATGAATCCAAAACAAAATTTCACTTTTTGAAATAAGAATGCTTTTTTTTTTTTTACAGTATTTTATTTTTTTGAGAAATTACAGCTCACAGCTATCCATGCCCTTCCCTGATCTCTTCCACAGGAACGATTAAAACATGTCAGAAGTTCCTTGTCAAATATAACAAACAACAGCTCCACAGAATGCTGCTACATTGCAAGACAGACGGTAAGTTCTTTCTGTTATGTTACATTCTATCCTTATTATATACATAAACTCTGAAAGGTTGTGCATTAATATTATTAGTTTTCTTTTCCTTCTGATCTCGCCAAAAAAAAAAAAAAAAAAAAAAAAAAAATATATATATATATATATATGTATATGAGTTAGAGAACCTTAAATTAAGGTTGAGACTACTTGAAAACAACAATTTAGTTGTTGATCACAAAAGAAATCTTCAATCAAACGAATACAACTATTTTGTTGTTAACCAAGAGAAACCAGTAGATTATTTTTCTCAAGATCACGAGAACACAACTGTTTTGTTATGTGAAGATCACAAAAACTGCAATTAATTTTTTAGTTATCAAGATGACCAGAAGTTTATGTTCAGATCACAAGAGGAACTATTTTGTTGTGTCGAGATCACAAGAAGAAAACAAACATTTGCTATGTCAAGACCATGGAAAGTCGAGATCACAATAAACAACTATTTTGTTACGTTGACGTGAACAGAAAAACATTATTTTGAGATCACACAGTAATAACAAATTAGGAAAAGAAATCATGCAGGGCCTTTAAGGGCTTCCATAATTTTAAGCACAGTATACTAATACATATACATGGCAAGCTTAGAAATACATAACTTTAAAACTGTTTAGGTTTCTTTCTTCTGCTGAGTACTCTGTGTTATGTAGAAGAAGAAAAAAAATCAGTTTTGGACTAATTTGAGGATGAGTTATTGATAAGAGGATGTTAATTCTGAAGTTTAAATCAACCAAGTTTGAGAACCACTGATATATTTCACTTACTGTATACACACCTTCTCTTCCTCTTCCTGTTTACAATGCAGCTGAGAAACAAGAGGTTAGAAGAGCCATCCTGAGCTGTTCCCTGAGTAATGTCTTAAAGGACAAAGCTGATGAAGATGGAAGTGATGATGATGATGAAAATACATAAAACCCCTAATAAAAAAACTTTAAACGAGTGATTTAACCATGCAGTAATCATGGAGATGTATTTATATTTCATGTACGGATAGCAAAGAGAGCCCTAACATTTTTTTAATACCACGAGACACATTTGCGATTATGTTTTGGGCAACATTTTGTGATTTGTAAATATAGCATTTCCTTCACATTACTGATAGTACTGTATGAACTGTGGCCGTATGTTGTGTGGGTCACGTGTTTTTGTATTTTTTCTGTATTGATTAAAATATATGCTGCTGCTTTGTTATTTTATATACGTAAACGTGTCTTTCGATTTAACGAAATATAAACAACAATAAATGCTTCCACAGCAAAAACAGGACTATCTCTGGGTATAAAAGGTATGCGAGTGCGAGATTACACATACATTACACCACATCTTGCAGCCAAATCCACCAATCAGAGCGGCTGAAATCGCGCATGCGCAATTCTTCAACCCTGCGAGGCTTATAACCCTCATCCGGGTGTTTACGGTTCCCGATTGGCGACCTGTCGCCATATGCCTGATATTATTTAGCTGAACTAAAATTTGGGTTAAAACCCATTTAATCATCCGTTTTCCTCTTTTGGAGAGCGGTTAACGCCTTGTGGGGCGCAACACTTCCCACGCCAAGGAAAAACTGCGCTTTTCAAGGGGCGAGGCCCCGCTTTTTGGGCACTTGTTTTTTTGTGTTAGCACACAGCGTTTTTTACTGAGACATTTGGATTGTGTCTCTCTGTTTTTCTCGGTTTATTTGTGGTCAAGATGTCGCCGTAATGGGGTCTCCGCGTCTGACAGAAATGAATAAGGGCCTTTGTCGCCTGACCCGCATTCAGAACGACCCGTTGTTCTCCCCGTTTAATGCTAGAGAGCTCGGAGGCTCTTTCCCCGGAGTTCGGCCTCAATATGGAGAAAAACCCAAACGCAAACAACAGCAGCAGCACGAAGATCCCGCCCCGTTCCAGCTCTACAGGCCCAACACCTACAGACTCTAAAGCCAAAACAGGTATAGAACCAGCGTCTAAAACAAACTGATCGTCGTCAACTGTGAGAGGAAAGTGTATGTGTTTGGGGTTTACGGCATGGTTTTGTTTGTGTCTGCCGAGATGACGTAGCCACGACCAGCGATTGGCCCGTTTCCTGAATAAACAACCAAGAACTTTTGTTAAGAGGCAGTATTTTCTCTGAAATTATTTTATAGAGGTGTTTTTACCTTTAAAAGGGTATTAAACAGATCTTAGTTAACTTAAATCATGCATAATAAATTAATGCTGAAAGCTTTAAAATCTTGGAAAAAAGCAGAACTGGTTTCATTGATATACATTATTAAATATAATTTAACACCAGGATCACACATTAAAAGGGGCTGCCTGGAATCACATGAAATATCTAAAAAGTTAAAATGGGCAGGTAAAGCAAATTCTTATGTTTTTATGTTTTTTTAAAACTTTATATTTAAATATTGAGTCTTCATTAAACTTGAATGGATTTTTGTGCCTTTTTAAATGTTGTGCTCCGTTAATGTGTTTCAATAAAACAGTTCCAACTTGAGACTGGGTTTACAGATATCAGCCCAGTGTCTGTAAATGCAAATATTCACCCAATGTAACCTCATTTTCTGATAACACAGATATGTGTGTGTACGTGTCACACTCTTATACAGATAAACCAATATCAAAGCTGAATTCCCATAAACTGACCTAACAAACTAATATAATTGTCCTGAATTTCTTGGTCTACCCAAGGGGCAAACTTATTCTTGGGCTTATTTTGCCCTCCTCTCAGTAGCGGATCAGATGCATGAGGATCATGGTCAGGATCTATTCTTGTCTGCCATGTGACCATAAGAAAAGCTTCAGTGCTGTATTGCCCTCTAGCTTGTGGATGGACCCAGGAAAGCCTCCAGTATATCAGAATCAAATCACTGTAGATAAGCGCTAAAACAGTGTGAGAAATATTTTAGTTTTGATAATGTTTTGATGTGGGCTTGTGAACCGCACAGGAGGGTGGTCTCTGCTGAAGGGTGATAAACTGTGTGTGTTTACACCCCTCTGCTCTTATCATGTACTCCTCTCTGAAACGCTTTACGAGCAGCATGTGACAGGATTGATTAGCTAAGACTGTTAAAAATGTTATGCTTCGAGTAATAAATTGATGTTTTTTTTACATTTCTTTTTTTAGATGGTAAGAATAATGGGGGCTCAAAGCGCTATAGCCGCAAACGTGAGCCCACTTTTGCCAAGGCTGAGAGCTTTCCAGGCCCACGCCGCTCCCAGCCACATAAAAGCAAGAATTTTGACAAGAGACCCCCTCAGAGAGGTGGCGGTGGGGGGAGACAGTATGGACTCGCTGGTGGTGGGAGAAGAGAAGAGGTGCGTTTAAATAAACCTTTGGATTATGATTCATTTGTACTGCCATAAAGGGCTGTATTTATGCTTCCTCCTTTATCGCATGCTAATGTGGAGGTTGCAGTGATCATGTTGGTTAATTACCTACTAGCCTGTAATGCAAAGAACAGACATGTGCTTATAGGGGTTAACCGGGATTAACTGTTGGATTCTGTCATTAGGTAGCAGAGAACCGCCGGGCAGAGTTTAGCCCGGCTCAGTTTGCTGGACCCAAAAAGATAAGTCTGAACCACCTGCTCAACTTCACGTTTGAGCCACGAGGAGGCCATTTTGGCTCCGGAGCTGATGGCCACTCCTGCTGGGGCCGTCGCAACAAATGGGGTCACAGACACAAGCCCTTCAACAAGGAGCTTTTCCTGCAGGCTAAGTGAGTACAGCGGAAGGTTGCATATGTTTATATGGATCGATGTTAAATCAAATGTAACAGTACTTAAACTCTGTGTTATTAACATAAGCTGATAAAATGAGAAAAATGCCAAGCTGATGCGTGTGTTTTCTGTTTGTTGGCCAGTTGCCAGTTTGTGGTAATTGGTGATCAGGACTATCAAGCCCACTTCACTGATCCAGACACTTTGGTGGACTGGGACTGTGTGCAGCAAGTGGTCAGTTGAGACTTCACACTTTCTTGGGCATCTTGTTAGTGCCTTTTCTACAAATGTTCTTCATAGAGTTTTTTTGTTTTCTTGTTGCACACAGCGCATCTACAGTCACGAGGTGCCGTCTTGTCCGATCTGCCTGTATCCCCCTGTGGCGGCCCACATCACGCGCTGCGGCCACATCTACTGTTGGCCATGCATGCTGCACTACCTCTCCCTGAGTGAGAAGAGTTGGTCCAAGTGCCCCATTTGCTATGAGGCCGTGCACAGCGCTGATCTCAAGAGGTTCGTACAGAAAACACCAGTCATAAGGGTTAACTTTCTGAAATTAAGATTTATGCATGATCTGAAAGCTGAATAAATAAGCTTCCCGTTGATGTATGATTAGGATGGATAGGGCAATATTTGACCGAGATACAACTATATGAACATCTGGAATCTGAGGGAACAGAAAAATCTAAATGCTGAGGAAATCACCTTTAAAGTTCTCACACGAAGATCTAATCAATGCATATTACTAATCAAAAATGAAGTTTGAATAAATTTTTGGTGAGAAATTGACTAAATACCTTCATGGAACATGATCTTTACTTACTATCCTAAGGATTTTTGGCCAAAAAGAAAAATCTATAATTTTGACCCATACAATGTATTTCTGTCTATTGCTACAAATATACCCCAGTGACTTAGGACTGGTTTTGTGGTCCAGGGTCACACATGGTATAGTTCACCAAAAAAAATTCTATAATTAATTATTCACCCTCACATCTTTCCAAACCTGAAAGAACTTTGTTTATCTTCGAAACACAAATTTGAGATGAATTCTGATAGTTTTCAGACCCTAAATTGACACCCAGGATCCTAACATGTTCAAATAACACAATTCAAATGAGTCTCTCTGCTTTGTTCCGCTTTTGGTGCATAAACATTTATATTGAACATTTTAGCAAGCTCTTCATAACGTTTTATCAAGTAAAAGTAAATCGCATTATTTATCGTTAGAAGTTGTTGTCAGAATTTTCATGTTTGGGTGACCTATCCCTTTAAAAAAAATTAATTAATGAATAGAATAGAACAGTTAAGACATTGCAGTTTGTTCACTGTTGTGTCACTAAAGCTTGTCTTCTTTATCTTTCAGTGTGGTTGCAATGGAGACGCGTCAGTACGTGAGCGGTAACGTCATTACTATGCGTCTGATGCGGAGAGAGAAAGGATCGCTGGTGGCTCTTCCCAGCTGTCAGTGGGTGAAGGTGGAAGAGCCCATTAATTTTGGAGGTGAGCCCTTTTGCTGTTTGCGTGAGACATTGGTGGCGTTTATTTGAGTGTGCCGTCACACTTTGACGCCTTCCTCCATTTGTTGCAGATGTGCATTTGCGCGCATACTCAAAGCTGCTGCTGGCGTCTCAGAAGCAGGTTTTGGGTTTGCTGGCTGAAGAGAGGGTGGCTCTCCAAACCCAGCTCAGCCAAGAGAAAGATGACCCGCAGGCCTGTTTCATACAGAGCGCCTTGCTGCAGCTGCAGGTACGCATACATTCACTCTGACGCACAGTTGTACGGTTGGATAAGCTGCCTTAACTGCCTGTTTTCCAAGTTGCAAACCACTTTAACCCTGAAACAAGCTAAACCAGTCATGCTGCTGTTTGTTTTTACTTTGGATCATTGCATAACTTTCTAAAGTGACTTTGGTTAAAACTGCACTAAAGTAAATGACCAAGTAGTGGCTGTAAGTTACTTCAATAGATTAAAGCTGTTTCAATAGCTTTCACATCTGTTACATATACATGATGAGACTTTGGGTTGATTAATTGAACAACTGAATGTTATTTAAAGTTTTTTTTGCTTCATAAACTATTTCAGATATAAAAAATAACAAATAAATTACTGGAAGTGCTACATGACATAAAAATAACATTAAGAAACATTACACTATTACAGTTTTTTTAGTTTTTGTTAACTCCCTTGCGCTGCACACATAAACCTCACATTATATCTCTGACTCTGAATGAACAGGAACGTGAGGAGCATCTTTTGAAGGCAGGCTGTAAAAATGGTGTTGATGGGGCAGACATGAGGAAACTGTCTCTGTGTGAGCACTCCTCTCCAGAGGTGACCGTGGTCAAGAGCCTCACGAGCTCAAAGGTTGGTACTGCTCCATTCTTTTAGCTTTTTAGGTTGTTACACAATTGGTCATCGTTACATATGTTGTGCTTGTCATTCATAATCTTCAACAATTGCAAGATAAGTTTTAGTCCAGTGCTGTTGCAAGTTTCTAGCTTTCAGTTTTATGATAGACACAAACGCTGAGATCTTGTGATCTGGTCACCTGATTGAGTGAACAATATTCAGTGAAACCTTTAACTGCAGTCTGCATGTCATTTCTCTCCAGAAACGCCCGTCATGTTACAGATTTGTCTTTGCAGAGATTCTTTAAAGTGCTTTATTTGTAAAGCTTCTATTTTCTTCACTTCTGATGCACATGCGTTACTAATAATGTCTATAATGCAGAGAAATGGCTCGGACCCGTTACGTAACAAACCAGATACCTCATTTATCTGCATTATGAATAACTTTTGTGTAAATGTTTATAAAAATGCAGTAAGTGTCTTGTAACAAGAGCTCAGTGCGTGATTTCTCCTGTGCTCTACCATAGCCCATCCTGCAGTATGCCTCAGCGTTTGACGATGAGCTCCAGGAAGCTCACGAGGAAGATATGGCTGCTCAGAGTGTTCCTGAGGTTCCAGAGGAGATGCCTGAAGGTGCTGTGGAGGAGAAACCTGTAGAAGAGACGCCTCAGAACAGCCAGGCTGCTCAGCACGGCCCAAATTACTATTTCTATCAAGGTGTTTGTTCAAGTCTGTTTGTAATAATGCTTAAAGCCCAAGTATACTTCGCTTTTTTTTTTAAGCGTACGCAAATGGAATGTGCACCACCCGATTTTAGTAACCGTGTGTACTTGTAATCAGTTTCCGGGTCAGTCGTTTCACAGGAGCAAACGAAATGTATACATACGAAAATATACTTTGGGCCTAAAGCTATTATTTACTTAAATATATAAGCATTGGAAATGGAAACTATGAGACTGAATTCTGTCTTTTTTTATCTGTAGCTGAGGATGGCCAGCAGATGTTTCTGCACCCAGTGAACGTGCGCTGTCTGCTGAGACAGTACGGCAGCCTGGAGAACAGCCCTCAGACTATCACCGCCACTGTAGTGGAGATTGATGGACAGACCGTCACTGAGGTCGGTTTCTCACACATTCATGTCACAAAGTAGTGGTAGCTGTTTACTGCTCACTAAACGCTTTGTACTGGAGCGAAAGAGTCTGAAGTCACAGCACTACTGAAGCATGACGGATAAATGTACAAGGTCTTGAACTGGTGCCTACTGAACAAACTGATCGGAGAAACTTGTTTTGTAGGAAATTCGCCGTCGGCATCGTTACCTCTCTCACCTGCCGCTCACCTGTGAGTTCAGCCTGTGTGAGCTCAACCTTCAGCCACCCGTTCTCTCCAAAGAGACTTTGGACAGCTTTGCAGGTACATGCGCATAAAGGTTAAACTATTCCACCTCATCATCAAACTCGCATGAAACGGCAGACCGTAGTTTTGAAGAGAGATTTTCCATGTTTCAGTGTTTTTGAAAGAAGTCTTTTATGCTCACAAAGGCTGCATTTGAAGTCAAACATACAGTAAAACAGCGATGATGTGAATAAGTACCAACTAAAAGTGACTGTTTTAGAATAGTTGTACGAATGTCTTGGTTCTGCCAAACACAAAGGAAGAAAGTTTGTAAGTTTTGCGATAACTTAATGGTGTTGTCGTTTCTATTTCATTAATTGACTGAAATTGATTTGAGGCGACAAAAACTTTGAGAAATAAATGATCGATGAATGATTCAGTTCTACTAAAAAGCAAGGTCTTAAAAGGATTTTTCTCTTTCTGGCAGATGACTTGGAGAAACGAAAGCGCCTGAGGCAGAAGAAAGCAAGAGATGAAAAGAGAAGAGAGAAACGAATTGAAATCGAGGAAAATAGGAAACATGGGAAATGTGAGGGATAATAATGATGTGCTCGAGCACAATAAGCAAGCTGTCTGATTGCAGCAAATTCAGTTTAATTCAGACTAGTGTTGTATCTGGTGTGATTATGGATTTCTTCTCGTCTATTCTTCAGATCCTGAGGTCCACATCGGGCTGGAGAACCTCCAGCACTTTCCTGCTTTTGGATCTCCTCCTCAGAGCGGTTCACAGATGCCCCCCGAGCTCCTGCTGGGACTCCCGTCTCCTCTGAGCAGCAGCCCTTCATCTGGTAGCACTCACTCTCTCTTGCCTTGACCTATAGTGGTTGGTGGGCTTTGCTTATGGCTTGTCTTTATTTCAGATGGAGTGATGTTTCCTAATCTGTGTGAGCACAGCCCATCTCTGAGCGTAGCCAGTGTGGAAGAGGACTCTCACTGCATGTCCTTCGCTCAGGTTTCCCTAAAGCACTTTCTTTCATGCTTATATAACAACAAAATAATCAACAATTTGCAGCCGCCTTGTGGAAATTATCACTAAAATGACATTTAAAAACTTTAAATAGAGTGATAAATCAAAAGCATCCTTAAAGGTACCATATTTATATGTGCAGATGCTGAAAGATGGAAAAGCCCGTGTGGATGGCGGGCATAAAACCACCCCAAAGAAAGGTGAGTGTCTTGTCATGACTTGACTTTACTGTTGACTCACTGGCTACATTGATTCCTAATGGTGTCATTCAGTAGTGATTTTTAGTGATGTGTTTTTTTTTCTCACAGCAGACATGTTCCTGGCCCCTCCTCAGGCAGATAGTGATGGAGAGAGTGACAACTCTGATCGGGTCCCTGTACCCAGTTTCCAAAACTCCTTCAGTCAGGCTTTTGAACAGGCTTTGTCACAGCTGGACCACGGAAATCCAACTCCAGCACAGGCTGTACCCATCCCTGGTGAGAAAAACACCCTCAAGTTGTTCCAAACGTGTATTAATTTCTTTGGTTGAACTCGAAAGAGATCATGAAGAATATAGGGAACCAAACACTTAATGTTCCCCCTTTTGTTCACTTTTGTTTGTAACCATTTTCTTTCTATTTTATAGATGAGAAAGGGGGTAAGAAGAAGAAGAAAAAACAAAAGCTTCTGTTTAGCACCTCTATGGTTCACACCAAGTAAACACTGAAGTCCTCCCTTCACTCCTGTTTCTACCTTCTGCCTTATTCCTCCCGTATGCTTAAGTTTGATTCTGTCCCTCAGCTCCAGATTCCCCCTTTTTTTTTTTTTTTTTTCTCGACCCCGTTGAATGAGACCCTCTCCAGATGTTCAGTGACCTGCAGGAAGTTCAGCAGCAAGCAGTGATCGTACAAACTATAGACTCAGTATTATAGATCTGACCCACAGTGTCCAGTGTTTCTCGCGGAAGGGGATATACCCTGAAATGAAAGAGCTCTAGATCAGGTCCATGTGACGTGGTGCTAGTTTAGAGCTGGTACACCATTATTGTCCAAAATGTGGGTGGAGAAAAACGACATGGTTGTTGGTTATGGGTTGCAGTTATATATTTTGGGGGGTGTCCTGAGATAGCAGTCAGCCAGCTGCAGAAATGTCCTGTCCCTCCATCATATCTAACACCTTTTGTACTTCAACCATGGTGCTTCGAATCTGGGAATAAAATGAAGCAGTGCTAACAGCAGAAAATTTCGCACAGAGCGAAGAACACGTGGTGAGGATTATATGCATTTGAGTTCTTCCTGTCAGGCACATACTCGCAAAACTATGCTGATTGTAACACGTTCTTGCTCGTTTGTTTACATACCACCACACTTTCTTTTCTTTTCTGCTTCTGAGTTCTGAGCTCTAGATGTGGACTTCAGTCTGTATTCAACTCTTACCAGCTGTTTTCATCTGTCCAGCCTGAGAACTGCCTTTCACAATCAGACACATTATTAATCATCTTTCTGATTTTAGTGGGACTTTTAAGCACTTGACTTTGTTAGAACCTCTAACTTTTAGACCAGTTTCAGAGCTGCTCATGTTCAATAGCGTTCAGATGTTAGAGGCGTCACAGAAAGGCTATATGAAATGTTGTAGAGGGTTTATTTTTTTCTCTTTCTTTTCTTTTTTTTTTTTTTTTTTTTTTTATGAAACCTGTGAAACAGAACCTTCATATAGATTAAGTTGAATGAATAAAGGATTATTATGCACTGGCATTGTGTTTGTCTTATTTAGAATCAATTTTCTTGTAAAAACCATTCACGTTATTGTGAACATTTACTTAGAAATGTATTCTTTTTGGATTTCTGATTTTAATCTCATTGATTGATTTGCAACGAAATAGGTCGAGATTGATTTGGGTGTTTTTCATAGTCTGCATGATCCTTGTTTGCAATTGTTTTGTAGTGTTTGAGTAAAATCGTAATATAATTGAAAGCTCTTTTGATGCTGATTTTGCATGCTCTGACATGTGCCTGCAACACATTTGAAACAAAAAGCTATAGTAGGTTTTCCATGGCTTATCGAAATAATTGTAACAGTTGTATAATAATTATGGATATAATTAGCCATCCGTTTAACAGAAATTGCATTTAATGGTCATTTTCATTCATCTCAGTGGTTCACTCTCAACAATTACCATCCATGGTTGCATTAAGACTTATGTTCTCAGTAAAAAAAACAATAGTTTAAGAAAATCAGTGCATTTGAAAGCCTCACTAAATTAGTTCTTCAATTCAGATTTTTTTGCTTAATTGCTGTGTAAAACTAAATTGAATAATCATTAAATGTATACATTTTTTTTAAAGACAATGTACAGCAATTTAAAACAATTCATTTTTAATATTAAAGTAAAACCTTAAATATTTTAATATTAAAATTGATAGCTTTGATAATTTAACATTTTGTTAAAAATTAAGCATTTTAAATTTAATACAATTATTTAGTCAACGAAAAGTTCTAGCATTTCATAAACATTCACACATATTTTATTCAGAGAGACATTTATTCTTAAGAAAGTCCAGTTGATAAAGCACCAAGCTCTTTATTTTCCAAAATGCTTTTATTGATTTTTCATGACACATTTCTGCAAAATGAGCAGTTATACAATACACTGTTTTCTCACAGTATTACCAAACAAAGTCACAGATGTAAATTGCCCACCTCCTCTTTCATGTCAGTTCAACTAAGAAACTGTAAGGCTACAGGGCAAAAATCTAAATAAAACACTTTGGTTTGGTTAATTTACTTTAAGCTCGTTAAATGCTTAGAAACGGAAAAACTTCCAAATACTAAAGAAAATATGATTTTGCATGTGAATAAGAAGAGCATAGAGGTTAAGGACGTGAAGAGATGCATTTATGTCAACATGAAGCAGCAACAAAAGGATAAAATGGACAGTTCATCATGGAAGGATAAAAGGAGCAAAAGTCATGATCTGCCCCAGTTTTACATGAATACACAACGTGTCAGACGGAGCAGATATGACGCCAGAGGAATGGCAGTAGACGGAAATCATTGAAATAATGAACAACCAAAAAAAAAAATCATTGGATGTGTATTTAAAGCTCCAGGTACTTTATCGCCATGGCAAGAATTGGGGCGCCTGTCGGGACACCAGGGAAAGGACCGCTGGATCCAGCAATGTCAATATGGGAGTAAGGCAGGGGTTTGTCCGAGTCCACTCCATGCTGTGGGACGGATGTCAATGGTCAACGTATGTAGTTTTACCCAAATGTTATGTTTTTATTCAATCCTAAACTAACAATACACCTATTTTGTGATTGTCTACCTTATCCAGTCCAGAAGCCATGATGAGGAAGGCAGCGGGCGTCTGGTGTCCACGAGGTGTGGCGGATGAAGGCAGGTTATTGGACTGCAGGATCTCCTCATACTCAGACTTCCCTTTGTGGAACTCGTAATCCTCTCGACGAATGGTGGACACCTCGAACAGATCTCCCAACGCCTCTCCCGCTGACAAACCAACCAATTTCACACAAAATGAAGCTAAGTTTATAAAAGCAAAAACAAACGCTTCTTAGCCCTTCTTACCTTTCTGCCACTGTAGAGCGTTTCCTGAGCGGTGAGCAGCACCGTTGTCCATTATGATCTACAGGGACAGATAGCAATACAATATGCTTAATTTACACAGCGCCTTTCCAAAGCCCAAGGATGCCTCACAATGACAATAGCAAATAAACGCTAATTTCATATATAATCACTTAGGTGGACAACAGACATTTGCCCAAGTCCAAGACATGCGCAGCTGCAGTTGTTTTAGTGAAATTCATACAGAGTCGGGTCGGCAAGCAGTATATATCTGAATATCTTCGACACAGCAACAATACTGAAATCCATGGCAGCAAATAATTTGTCTGAGGAGCATAATGTAAATAAATAAAAATAGCCCGAGAACTGAGCCCTGTGGAACACCCTGTCTGAGTAAGACACCACTGATTTGTAGTAAACACTGTCTTTTCTCAGTCCTCAGAGCAGATGTAGGGGTAAGTACTTACAGAGTAATGTGGTCCCATGGCTCTGATGGCATGTCCTGTTAGAGTGGCTATAGTGAAAAGATGAGGAGACACTTCCTTCAGGGCCTAGAGAAACACACAAGAGCTCTAGATCACCATTTCATATTTAAAATAACTCATTTTTGATTCCAGTAGCAGATCTAGACAGGTGGAGCTGGGGGAGGTAGAGGGTTGTAGAGAAACTCTGATAGCACACCGCAGGAGCAGCTTTCAGTGAACACAGAACCAGACTGTTTAAATGTAGAACAAGCACTAGTCTGATTTTAGAAGGTTGGATGTAATTGACCTATTCAGAATATATTTTTACACAACAATACGATTATGGTCTCATGATAGTACTAATTTAAATCTCAAAATAGTAACGCAGGCTATTTTTTAAGTTTATGTACCTGCTCCTTCATCTCACACAGCAAGTCCACCATGACCATTCTTCCTTCAGCATCAGTGTTTCCAACTCGGATTCTACGACCAGCGCGAGACACCACCAACTCGTCTGCAACATAGCAGTCTGCCAAAAAAAACAAAACATTACACCCATATTTGACCCATACTTAGCAATATACCCAAACCGGTCAAGGCATGCACACAAAACTGCTTACCAGATCCAACACTGTTTCGCACCATTGCCATCGCACCCACAACCTTCAGGTGTTTGGGCTTTAGTTTGGCTAAGATCTAAAAAATACGCATGGATATTAGACTAATCTTCTCGTCAGGAAAAAGAAGAGCAGGTGGTTATGTGATCCGTACCTGGAAGAAGCCAGCAACCGCGGCAGATCCACATTTATCTCTGTGCATTCCGGCCATGATTCCTCCGGCCTTGATGTCGGCTCCACCGGTGTCATATGTAATCCCCTGACACAACATACGATCTTTAAATGTACTAGAAACCCTTCTATACCTGGTGTCCGAGAACAGTTAACCTAAAACCCACCTTGCCGACCACCATGAGGGTCTGTTGAATGGGTCCTTCCCCACAGTACAGCAGCTTGATCACTCGAGCCTGGTGGCGCGGCACATCTGAAGCACAAACGCAACAGATTACGATTTAATAGGGTTTTTGAAAAGTGGCAGCATTGAAAAGAAGTTCAGTGTTTGCGATAACATCTCTTACTGTTAGCACAGCGGTTCACCGCAGCCAAACAGGGATACTCCTTCTCCAGGGTATTCAGATTACTCACTACCGTCACCTAGCAAAGACATGGAGATAGTGAAGCATGACAACACTTAGTGAGGTGAGATCGCTTTAAATTTTCACGTAGAGGCTCACCGTTACAGGGGTATCCTTGAAAACTGCTTGCACATACTCCGCTACACGAGGGGCAGCCATCCGCTCCGGGTCAGAGCCGCCGATGTCACGATAGACAAACCTTTACCATTCACAAATGATCTTTTTTATAGAGTTTTGCGGACGATGGGTTATAGCAGACACCTGGTTAATTCAAAAACCCTTTCAAAATTGCAAACAGACTCATACCTGCCGCTCTCCAGAGCAGAGGCCAGCTCAGTAATGGCTTCTCCCTGCACCCGGGTCTTCGCCCAGACGCCCAGCATACCCACCTTATGAGGGGACGACTTGTGCTCCCTCACCTCTAAAGGCTGATGACACAGAAAAATAACTTATATATGAATACATGTATTCGGTACCAGCATATGTATGTAAAAAAAATAACACTGAGAAATAATTTTAGTTAATTGTATTATATATATATATATATACACATACAATAAAATTACAACTGTAACAATTTTAGGTATCAATATTATATATGGTAATACAAACTACATTATATTATATTTTATTACACGGCTCTCTGGAATGCTTGATTCTGATTGGTCAGTTGAGACATTTGCAGGTTCGTTCTTTTCGAA
>JAUMHG010000290.1:4058000-4068947 GCA_032359395.1 Enteromius anoplus
TCAAACGACCCGACCGACCGCGACCCGAATATCATTAAAAATATTTTTGGATGACTCGTAACCGCGGGTGACCGCGGGCACCCGCTCATTTCGGGTCAACCCGCGCATCACTGTTGGTGATCATGCATGGTGCATCATACATCATATGGAGTTATGGGATAAAGAAAGATTAAATAAAATTTGATGTAAAACATTATTCGCCTTAGTTTGTTTTTACCTGTACCAGCATCTTTATTATTTTTCTACCAGTAAGCTTCTGGTGCATAACCTATCTATTATTCTCTTTTTTTCAAGCTCCAAAACTTTATTCCCTCTTTGTTGTGTTGTCTTTTTCATTCTGTAAAGATTTCATTATTTATTTTATTTTTGACATTTTTTTTTTATTTGCCCTGCCTCTTGTCTTATTTATTTGAAAAGGATTACGCTGGTTCAGATGTCTGCGTGATGAATAAGTCATCGTGTCAGCCTACCTGTCCAGGAAATTGTAAAAAGTTGCCTGTTTGTTCAAAGAACATCTTGAAGCCCTGGCCTCCATCTTATAACCTTTGTTCAGGCTTGAAAATGTTTGCAAGGTTACCATCACTTCGCCTCACAACATGCCAACTGGTAATTTCATTGTAATACTTTTAAAATGAAATCATTTTGAAAGGTTTTAGAATATGTTTGATTTCACGTCACTGAGCCGCTCATCCAGAAATCACCGCGTCTTTTTCTTCTTTTGATACAGTGCCATCCTTTGGCATAAGATAATGTCACCTGATACATAAAAGGCCAGCTGCCTAGGTAATAAGAGATGCTCGCTGATTGCATTAGCAAACACCGTTTCATTTCAGTCCAAAAGCACAAACTCAATCGTAGTGGATTTATTATTACAGGCAAAACATGAATAAGTTGATATAATAAGGGATTAGACTTGATGATTTTTCAGAAAGACTTGAAGTGCTTCCGATTTCCTGACATAACATAATTGAAATAGGATTTACATGAATTGTACAGATTACAAAAAGAATCTATGCAATTATAAAACAAAGACCGACAACAAACAATAAAGCATTTCTGATGTCTGACAAAAAAAAAAAAAAAAGCAGATGAGTGTATTTAAAATATCTTATTATGCAAAAGAATGCAATACTCAATGTGTTTCTGAAGTACATTCCTTGTTTGTCTTTCATATTCTTAATGCATACTTTTTTCCTCAAACAGCTAAACCTTATAGGGTGCTTATAGGGCAAAAGGTATTTGTGGTTCAGAAGACAAAGGCACTACACGGATACCTAGTGCATCGACTGAAGAGGCCTCAGAATAGCTGAAGTGTTGTGAGTAACACTGTAAGTGTGTCTGTAGCCCACATGTATGTTTATATAGGTGCCATTGTCAATTAACATTCATTGGGAAATTTTGTGATGTCAACATCAGACATTGTCCAAGAGGTTTATTTTTTACACAGTGCAGGTACTTGTACCTCTTGCACATCGTAGGATGTGTGTTTACCGCTTTGTTGTGTGTGTGCGTGCATGATGTAGGTGTAAAAGTGGGTGCTTACAAATGAGATATGACCTTGTCGGTTGAAAATAACAATATGTTCTCACTTTTGTCTCTTTCCTGTTTTTCTTTTTTTCGTCCTCACCCTTAGACCTCTTAGTGATTTTTGCTTTTTATGTATAGAAAAGCACTTTGTATTCGGCAGTTGTCCCAACCTCTCCAAAAACATTCATCATCGCCCACATTCGTAAATATACACATTCAGAGGAGAAAAAAAGGTTTTCAGCAATGGTTTTTACTTCTAGTTTAGGTCTAGGTGATGTTTTATGGCAACTTTTTTTATTTTATTTAATTATTAATAATACACCGTGCCCACATGTTTTTTAGATATAAAAATTTACTATTGAGTAAGAATATATTATACAGTCAAAATAAATAAATTAATTAATGAAAATTATCGATTGAATTATAGCTTCTCATTATTCAAACATTATATTTAGTAAATGTTAAAAATCTACTGATTTAATTGTGCTGATTTCAAATGTTTGTGATGCAATCATCCAAGTATTATAAATTTAAACATTTCAAAATTTACAAAATCAACACATTGTTAATACTGTAAAACACATCATCATTTATGCTGAAAAACTATTTATTGCATGCTCGAAAATAGGCAATCATAGGCCCCAGGACTTTAAAACCAAAAATGAATATTTTGTTATCATTTACTTGATGGTGTCCAAAACTAGCTGAGTTTCTCTATTCTGTAAAACATCTCTTCAAAAATAAAATATCTTTTAATAGCCTCCACCAAGCCTTCTGTCTAAAATGATCTGTTGCATAAAAAACTAAAAAGGAAATGTTCCAGAAATGTTGGGAGGTTTTTTAAAATTTGAATAAAATAAAAACTAACACATTTTCAAATCAAATGATTTAAATGATCAATATTTAATTCACAATAGAATTTTACACTTTTATCCACTAAATGAGCTCATTTCAAATTTGATGCCAGCCACAGGTATCTTAAAAGTTGGCACAGGGGCAACAAAGGGCTAAAAAGTTAAGAAAATTTGAAAAGAACAACATTCCTCAAAGTCAAATTGCAAAGACTCTGCAAATCTCTTCATCTACAATACATAAGATCATCAAAAGATTGAGAAACTGGAGAAATCTCTTTGTGTAAGGCACAAGGCAGAAGATCTTTGGATGCCCGTGGTCTTCAGGGCCCTCGGATGACACTCATCGGCATGATTCTGTGATTGACATACTAAATGGGCCCAGGAATACTTCCAGAAACCACTGCTGGTAAACACAATCCGCCGTGCCATCTGCAGATGCCAGCTAAAGCTCTATAATGCAAAAAGGAAGCCATAGGTGAACATGGTCCAGAAGCGCCATCATGTCCTGTGGGGTAAGGCTCATTTAGGCCCTGTTTATACTAATCCGCCATTTTCGAGGTCAAAAACAGAGACTTTTGTAAACTCTACGAGTACAAATTTAACATTCGCCGTGTTCTCTGGGTTAAAGAGGAGGAAGACCTTACAGCTTGTTATCAGCATTCAGTTCAAAAGCCAGCATCTCTGATTGTATGGGAAGCAAAAGTCCATACTAAATGAGCAGCTTGCATGTTTTGGAAAGCACTATAAATGCTGAAAGGTATATAAAGGTTTTAGAGAAATATATGCTCCCCTCCAGATGACGTCTGTTTTAGGGAAGGTCTTTTGTATTTCAGCAGGACAATGCAAAACCACATACCGCAGCTATTACAGCAGCATGGCTTTGTACGAAGGTAGTAGAAAAGTCCAGGTGCTGAATTGGCCTCCTGCAGTCCAGGGGCCTCATGTATCAACGCTGCGTATGCACAAAAACTCAGTGTACGCCAGATTTCACGTTATCGTTTGGATTTACTAACGATGAAATTAACGTGAGAATGTGAACTTGAACTTGAACATGAACTTCATGTCTGGCATACGTGTAATTCTTGTGTGTGTTTGTTTTATTTTCGTTAACGACTCCTAGAGGCAATCATGTTAAATTGCACACTAAGTTTGTGAAAAACATTACTATTAATTTAGAATAGATAAAATTGGTTAATTGACAAAATATTTTTATACCAATTATGTGAACATATAAAAGCATTTGCAAATGTTTACAACCCCTAGTCTATGGCAATGGCAGTGTTGACAGTGAGTGCGTTTACATGGACCCTCTTAATGTGATTATTATGAGTTTTTGGCAATATTGCGATTAAACTTTACCTCATGTAAACACAATACTTCGATTATAATAATGCAATTATGCTCATAATCGCAGCAAGCATAGGTGGCCTATGCCGATTTTAATCGAAATATACAGACATGTAAACACCTTACCAGTCTTTACTACTCTTTCGGCTAAATTAAATAAATTATAAATAAAATTTAAAAAAATTAAAAAAAAAAAAAAAAAAAATTTATTAAAATAGTTTTGTTTTGTGTGTAATGGCAAAATTATTATTTTTCGTTTAGTTTTTCTTTTAAGTCAATTTAGAAAAACGTTTGGAGCAGTTTTTGTTGTTTAAAAGCCACGACCAAGCAGCCAGTGGTAGAAAGTTAGCTGATACCCTTTGAAATCATCACGACTTGCCTAAAATAAAATCAATGTAGCCTACATACTAAATTAATTCATGCAAACCTCACTATAATAAAAGTGCACAATCATATTCACATTAGTTCGGAGACTGGCAGCTCCCTCCAGGGAACGCATTTTTAGGGATCACAGTGATTTTCTGTCTCCCACAGACACGAATACTGCTCCAGACAGTAAAGTGTCGCCCGCAGTTGAGGCAACTCTCTCCTGAAAGGGTGTTAGTTGAGCATCCCCTGTTCCCCCGCCTGTTTGATCCACATTTTGACGGTGCGCCGCTATTTTTCTCTTAACCTGCACCTTTAGATCGGACCATTTCATTTTTAATTTGGATGTAAAAAGAGAATATGCGTGGGACACGCATACGCAGTCCTTCATACATCTGATTTTTTTACTGCGTACGCACATTTACAGCTTTGTCCGTGTGCAATGTTTTAGTATTAATTCAACACAAGTCTTTGTACATGAGGCCCCTGATCTTTCACCTAGAGAGAACATTTTGCACATCATCAAACAAAAAACACATCAAAACGACCACAAACTCTTCAGCAGCTGCAAACCTATATCAGGCAAGAATGGGACGAAATTCTGAATCCAAAACTCCAGAAACTCATTACCTTGATGCCCAGACGTCTTCAAACAGAAAAGATGAGATGTTACACCACGGCAAACATGCCCCAACTTTTTGAGAATTGCAGAAAACATTCATTTGAAATTAGCTCATTTTGTGCATTAAATTGTTACATTTCTTAGTTTAAGAATCTGTAATGTTATCTATAATTTTATATAGTAAATAAAATATTGGCTCATGTGATTTAAAATTGTGTAAGTTTACATTTTCTGCTGAAAGTTATGGATGTGCTTCTGATACAGAGTTTAACTAGTGTGGGACTGTCTTAAAGACAAAATCACATGCAATTCCTAAATTGAGAATAAGTTTGCTGATCGAATCCAAGTGAGAATGAGTATTGAGTAATGCACTGGCAAACGTACCCACACAATCAGTGATACGCGCTACCCAGCACACATAAATAGGTTAAAGCAGGGCTCTTGGCATCCCAGGATAGTTAGAAACCCTATTAGTATCGAACAAGTTTCAGCACAAATATATGTGGGGGACAAAAGCATGATAAACAGAGTCTGTGGATGTTTGTGTGAAGATAAGAGTTCCTGACACCACTAAAACCAAATCAGCAAACTAATCCAGCCTCAGCTCATCATTATCCAGTCGACTGTTTCCTAAGCTACAATTCCTGTGGGCTCTGATGAGCCATTGAGAATCGGAAATTGATTGGGATTGGGAATCATTGGCATGGAAGGTGGGTTGCTAATTGTATAGTGGTAATTAATGTGGGAAAGAGAGGTTGCGAGAAGGCCTGTAACTGGAGGATTGCAGTAAGAGGGATCTAATTACAGCAGATGACATGAGGGGATAATGACCAGTGGGTTACTGATTTTACTCTGTGTGTGTATCAGAATGTAATGAATGGCTTTACATTAGTGTTTTCAGAGTTCTCAAAGTCTCATGGTGTATATAATCATGCCGTTAAACAAACTTCCTCTCAGGGTCAAAAAACAGCAGCTTTGTTTTGAAACATGGTCAGAGCTTAATGATGCGTTGAGCAAGTTTCATGTGTCCTCGGAAAAAGTTTTCAGAGGAGTTATCACCAAAGATGGATTGTATTCCCAAATGTAGTTATAAATATCAATCCATCATACAGTGATAATCAATGATAATTAATTTAATAAAATAAGTGATCATTTATACATTAATTTTAATTTATATATAACAATATTAATTATTTATAAATTAATAAATGATTACAATGAAACACATTGTTTAATCAAAAATATATATTTTTTTATTTAATAAAGAAAAAAATAAGAAAATATTAATAAAATTAATAAAATAGAATTAACAAAATAATTGTATTTAAAAATAAAGTAATATTAATGCATTCATAAAAATAAATGTAGAATTAACATACAAAAAATATCAGTATTTTTATGAAAATAAAAAATTAATTTGTTAAAAAAATAATCTACTAATTGCAAAATGCAAAACTATTAATATAATTATTAAATAATTATGAGGATTAAAATGCATTACTTTTAATACACTAAAATATTGGAATAATACAATTAAATAAAATGAAAAAATGTATGTATTACATTAATAAAATAAAAACATCATGTATCTGTGAAGCATCTTCAATATAATAGTTTAGACAAGCCTTGTGACTTATACATTTATGAACTTGTGTTGTGTGACAGGAACATGTTTCTCTGTAAAAATAGTTATTAAAACTTGTATAAAATGAATGCAACAACTTACAAATGAATGAATACAAAATAATTTTATTTCTTGAATAAATACAATTAAGCTGTGAACACGGTGTGTTTAGCCTAGTTTTTTTTTCTTTTTTCTCTGAGCTTACACACAACAGCATAAATTTATGTCAAAACGCCAGACTGATCAAAAATCCCCTTTAAAACCCCTTTGTATCTGATGACTACTAAACTCGTTCACAGCCGTAATTTTTAATGCTTCCTTATTTTTTCTCACGCGTGTTTGATGTATTCCTTAAACTGAAACAGAGTCACAAGGTGTTACTTTGCAAATTAGCATGCCGTCTGACTGCAGAGGCTGGTATCTACAAATAGGAGCCTTGTGGAAAAATATCTGTGATGCGTAGATTTTCCAGGCCAAAAAACACAAATGTGCGTGGAATTTGATTAGGCATGCACACAATAGATTCTCCTTGGGTGATTTCACAACATAAAGGCACTGGAGATTTTCCATTTGAGCATTTTAAATAATCTTGGCCTACTCCTGTTAGATCATCATCATGTAAGACTGCTTCCCTATCAATTTTTGGACGTTCCTTTTGAAGGATTAATGGTTGTAGTCTTGAAAAACAAGCTGGTATAAATATCTGGACAAGATGTGTTTTCCCTTTTCTCGCTCTCTCTCTTTTAAAAGCTCATCTCTCCAATGTCATGTTGTCCTGTGGGTATTTTTTATTTTTTTTAAATAGCATTGATTTGTGAACAAAGTGCATTTGTAAGCACTTACAAAGAGCTGAAATACCTTTGGATGTCTGTGTCAATGTGGGCTTTGTACAGAGAGACTTAACTTCACGGGTAGCCTACTTTTATCAAACTTTATCTCATAAATTTATTACATTTCCCTCTTCCTCTCGTAGCTATTTACTTCCCTTTTACATCATCTACGATCCCGCTGATCTTCTTCAAGCTCTGATTAAAGCACTGATATGTTCATGTGAATGTAGGGGTTGAAGGGTGACCTTTTGGTCATATAGCATAAGCTGTGCAACACTTGACAATCAGCCATCTATGAGAGGCAGTGTAAAAAAAAGTCTTGCCTTTCTGTCATGCTGTCACACTGATTGCTAATGTATGCATGCCAGTGATATCACACTCAGCATATGATAAAGACAACTTTCAGCTGAGGTTTTATCAGGCATGATGCGAGTCTCTGTTTACTTTGAAGTTTTTATCTTACATTCTGGCAGCATAACACTTTATAGTCGTGAATGTGTGAATCTATTAGGTTTTATAGTAACAAAACAGATGAGTGTTAATGTAGGATAGATCTGCACTGTTAAAAATAAATCTTATATATCATCTGTAAGAAAAGTTGTGGGGGCTCTTTACACAGGACAGATATTTCTGCTAACTGTAACATACATGGTAACGCAGTGTAAAATTAAAACAAATAAAGCAACTGTGCTGTCAAATGATTAATCATGATTAATTACATCCAAAACACTAGTTCCCCTTCAGTCGAGTTCACTCCGACGTTACATATGGGATATTGTCCAATCGATATTGACCAATCGTCTTCGAATCCTTTGGAAAAGGCCAATGAATATTGCCTTGCAATAATCACAGCCAGATGCACCTTATCACAGCGTGAGTATAAGAGGGCACAGCTGGATTGCACTTGCAGCCTTTCGCTTTCGGAGCCTCGTCTGATTCAGTTTGTCTGTTCGAGTCTACTGGAAGAGAATCTACGGATAAAGAGTTCCTGCTGGAGTTCATGCTCTCTCGCCGTTTCGACGATCTCGACTGGGCTGTCGAAAGCGGATCCCGCTGGGCTGGTAGCCTTTATAAAGGCCCAAGAAAGCCAGCCTTTTGCTCGCCAGCGAGAGACCTCTACCCACTGAGTGCACGCGGTGCCGTGAGAGGTCCTCCCTGGGCAACTGGGCATCAAAAAAGAGCAATTTCAACACGGTTTCATAGCCATTCTTCGGGATGTCTATGCGACCGTGCGCTTCTGGGTGCGGGAGTTTCCTCTCCTCTTTAGACAGGCACGAGCGCTGTCTTACGTGTTTGTGTTGGGAGCATGCTGAGGCAGCGCTTGTGGATGACTCATGCGTTCATTGCGAGCGCATGACCATCGCTACACTGCGATCGCACCTCTCGTTCGCGAGACAGCTCCCCTCGCGTCCTTCCCGCGGTGAGACGGAGAGCAGCGCTGGCTTTTCGGCGGCCGTGAGGGGGGCGCCTGGGAGATCGCACGGTGACTGTGCAGAATGTTCTGGTGGGTGTAAAAGCCCTGCAGACTTCTGCCGCACCTCGTAGTCCTGTGGTGGTGCTTCCAGAGCATTGCACTTCCCCGAAAGCCACCGGGCTGGGTGTCTTCTTTGGAATATCCCAAGAGGATGAGATGTCCCCTTGTGGTGGTTGATACGGACGGTACGCCTCAGCTATGCGATTCAGTTCGCCAGGCGCCCACCCAGGTACAGAGGCATTCTCTATACCAGTGTTCGTTCAGACACAGATGCCGCTGTCCTCCATGCGGAGGTTGCAGTCCTACTGGCGAAGGACGCAATCAAGCCTGTCCCTCCAGCCGAGATGAGGTCAGCGTTTTACAGCCCTTACTTCATAGTGCCCAAAAAGAGCGGTGGGTTGAGACCCATCCTGGACCTCCGAGCCCTGAATCGTTTCCTTCTCAGGCTGCCATTCAGAATGCTCACGCCGAAGCGCATACTAACATGTATCCGGCACCAGGATTGGTTTGCAGCCATCGACCTTGAGGACGCATACTTTCACGTCTCCATTTTGCCTCACCAGAGACCCCCTTCTGCGGTTTGCATTCGAGGGTCGAGCATATCAGTACTAGATTCTCCCATTTGGCCTTGCCCTGTCTCCCCGAGTCTTCACCAAGCTCACGGAGGGATCTCTGTCTGCCCTATGGCAGATGGGCATCCGCATCCTCAACTACCTCGACGACTGGCTAAAAATGGCTCACTTGTGGGAGTTGTTGTGTCGGCACAGGGACCTGTTGCTACAGCACCTCAGCCATCTGGGCCTTCAGATCAACCGAGAGAAGAGCAAACTCTGTCCAGAATCTCTTATCTCAGCATGGAGCTGGACTCGATTGAAATGACTGCCTGCCTCACGGGGAGCATGCGCAGGCCATGCTGACATGTCTGAGGTCATTCAGGCATAAAACAGCGGTTCCTCTCAAAAAGTTTCTGAGGTTCCTGGGGCATATGGCAGCCGCAGTAACGCCGCTGGAGTTGCTTCATATGAGACCGCTTCAGCGTTAGTTACACGATCGAGTCCCGAGATGGGCATGGCACCATGGCACACTTCGAATTGGCGTTTCCCAGGAGTGTTGCCGCCTTTTCAGCCCGTGGACAGACCTTGCTTTCCTACGGGCTGGAGTGACCCTAGTACAAGGGTCCAGACATGTTGTAGTGCACACGGATGCCTCCTCCACAGGTTGGGGTGCTGTATGCAACAGGCAAGCAGCCTCAGGCACCTGGACAGGTGTTCGTCTGCTGTGGCATATCAATTGTCTCGAGTTCCTAGGAGACCTTCTCTCTCAAGGGATGGGCACGATTTGGCACCCGCAACCTGATCTCTGGAACTTGCACTTCTGGTTCCTGGACGGGACATGGCAGACCTCTCCGGCTTGCCAGCAGCCGTGATTAACACCATCTCTCAGTCTAGGTCCCCCTAAACAAGGCAGGCCAACGCTCAGAGATGGGGTCTGTTCGTCGACTGGTGCTCCTCACACCACGAGGACCCCCAGAGATCCGTGCCCCCTAGGTCTGAGAGCTCACTCCACAAGGAGGGTTGCCTCCACCTCTGCGTTGGTGCACGTTGCCTCATTAGCAGATATATGTAGAGCTGCGTGCTGGGCGACACCAAACACCTTCGCCAGGTTCTATGACCTCCGCAAGGAGGCTGTGTCTTTCCGTGTCTTAAATCAGACAAGCAGGTAGCGGGAAGTCCGGCTGGTGTTGGCTTGCTGCTGTGCCTCTCAAAGGTTCCCCAATGCCAAGTTGAACCTCTTCCTCCTGCCCCGCAGTCGGACTCAGTCCCGACTGTGCTCCTCTGGACTTCCTTCACCAAAGGTTGTGGCTTTAATATCTCCACAGTCAGCCGGAAGGCTGTGTTTCACTTCACTTATATCCATATCTTATCGTTATAGTGTATTGCCTAAAATATTCCATGTTAGAAATGTTCATGTCTCAGACCCCCCAACCCATGCTTCAGTTTAAAAAAACGAAAAGACTAAATGCGGCCCCCAGGGCGTTGGGTAGGTTACGTGCAGACTCTTATGCTGACACGCTATGCCTGTCGGCACCAGTGTCTCTGCATAACGCAGCCTCAGGGTCGTGGCCATTTCGTCGGGTCTGTTCCCATATGTATCGTTGGAGTGAACTCGACTGAAGGGGAATGTCTAAGGTTACGTAGGTAACACATGTTCCCTGAATGAGGGAACGGAGACGTTACATCCCCTTGCCACGACCCTGGGTTGCGCTGATGCCAACTCGGCTTCTCAGTGAAAACCTGCAAGTG
>JAUMHG010000290.1:4069047-4079591 GCA_032359395.1 Enteromius anoplus
GACGCGCACCCTGTTTATTTTCCTTATTTTTCAAAAGCACAAACTTTTGTTGTTATTGTTAATGTACTCAAAAAAAAAGTAGACACCTAACAGATTTTAATGGTGTATAACACTTACTTGTGTGACCAAAGTCAACTGAGTATTTTTAGTGTCTTTCACACTGACAAGAAAAAAAAAGACCCAAATCACGCCGGCGTGATCCTCGCCTGATAAGGGTTAATGACCATTCTCACTCCCCCGCATACAGGCTTTCAGCCTCAAAACATGTCTTTTAAAATTTTAAACACTATATTGTTTTCTTCGAATAAGTAATTTAAATGATTTTCACATCATTCTGAAGTAAATATTCTTACCTAATAGGCTGGTTACTCTAAATTCCTATTCAGGACCATTCACTGTGGCTTGGATGGCCTTATTTTAGAAAGCCTTATTTTCCCAAAACTTAGTAACCACGCATAATATTTTTTTTCTAAAAAATGCAAACATGTACATCCATCCTGGTCACATATTATTGTAGCACAGTTTCTGCTGTATACAAAAACAATTATGTGTTGGTCAATAGTATGTTATAAGTAGCTAAAAATAATCACAAATATCTGATCATGTCCAAACATCTCAGGGACCCCAAAATCACCTCAGACTCCAGAGGGTTCATGGTGTTTACAGAAGACAATAAGGAACATAAAAAAAACCAAGGTGCGCAAGCGTGGAAAAGATTTTGCAGAGTCTGAAATGTCAGGAAACAGAATTACCATTTGCGTACATGCGTTTTCTACTATGTCATTATGCACATGCATGATGACATAGTGTGCACTGCAGGTGGAACAGACCGTGTATGGACAATCACTCCTTATTTAAAAATTAAGAGTGAAGGCAAGGGCGAGACCAGGGCAGCATTTCGGGCCGTGTTGTTCCCTTCCCAAACTACATTATGGGTCTATGATGAGGAGCGCTTGAGAGAAAAAATAATAATAATAATAATAATTATTGAGTAAGGAACACGGTGCTCTCTCTCTTCCTCCGAGGAGGTTAAGTTGGCAGCAGGGGCTGCTGGGTAGAGCAGTCAAGGAGCATAATTTCTCAAACTCACATTAAGTAGAGTCAGAGTCATGATCCCTGGCCGGAGGGCATCTCTCCTCAGTGCCCTCAGGAGATCAATCTGCTAACCCTGCCAGTGTTCCAGGGTGCAGCGGTCTCCAGCGAGCGTTGCTTTTAGTCTTTTCCGCCCAGAAACGTAGCGAGGCTGAGAGGCTTGCCACTCTCAAGTGGTTGGCAGGCCAATCTCAAGAGACTGATTCCCTTAATAGACTATTTAGCGGTGATTGACTGCCAAATGGGTCTCAATGGGTCCTGAATACTGTAGAGAGAGGCTACAAAATCCAGATTGCCTTTAGATTGCCTCCGCCATGATTCGCAGCCGTTCTGCCCATGCTGTTGGCCCCGAGCAGGCTCTGGTTATGGAACGAGAAGTAGATACCCTCTTGAGTAAGGGTGCCATCGATGTGGTCCTCCTCACAAAAGAAAGTTTGGGATCTACAGCTGGTACTTGTTCAAAAGAAGGATGGGGGGGCTAATGCCCATTTTAGATCTCGGTGAAGAAACTGAAGCTCAGGATGCTCACCATCAAACAGGCTGTGTCTCAAATCAGGTCAAAGGACTGGTTTGTCGCAATAGATCTAAAAGACTTTGTACTTCCACATGTCCATCCATCCTTCACACATGAAGTTCTTGAGGATCGCATTCGGGGGCAAAGGATACCAATATCGGGTTCTTCCCTTTGGCCTTGCACTCTCACTTAGCATGTTTACAAAGTGTATGGATGCTGCACTGGCTCCTCTGCAACTCAAGGGCATCCGCTTGCTCAATTACATCGATGAAATGTGGTCCCTGAGGGGGCACAACTCATAGCCTCAGGTCTCTGGTCACATTACAGTTGAATGTACTGCAGGACTTCAGTCCTTGTCCCTTCAGAGAGCCTGGTCATTGTGGAGCTATTGTGGATGAATAGGAACATCTCAAGGTTACAAATGTAACCCTAGTTTCTAGAAGCAATGAGACGCAGAGTCTCGTAACCTCACTTCTGGCATCCCTGTCTGCGTTCGCTTTATGACTTTGAATCTGAAGCTGGCTGCACACTACATGCTTTTACGATTCCTGGCCAATGACGTCATCCGCCTATGACCTCTCGCCCATCCAATGGACTGATTACACATATTATTAAGAGACGTCATGGAGGCGTTTCTCATAGCTTCTTGATGACACGGTGTCTCGTTCCTTTGAGTAACTAGGGTTACATACATAACCTTGAGATGTTTTCATTGACTAAAACTAGACTAAAATAGTTAAGGATTTCTTCAACTAAAGCTAGACTAACTAAAATTAGACTATAATGTTAAGACTTATGGGCAGGTTTCACAGACAAGGCCTAGCCTAAAACAGGAATAAGCCATAGTTCAATTAGATATTAGGAAGTCGTTTTTATAAACGTTCCTTAGAAAGAGAAAACAAAATAAAATAAAATAAAATAAAAAACATTATGATGTGCATCTAGAGGCAAAACAAAGGCAGTGATATATTTCAAGATTAGTTAGTGCAAGTTAATTTCAGTTGAAACAGCTCAGACTTACATTTTAGTCTAGGACTAGGCTTAAGCCTTGTCTGTAGTCTACTAAAAATTTGACTAAACTAAACAGGAAAAGGATGATTAAATATGATAAAAACTATCAAGGGCATTTAACACAGGACCAAGACAAAATTTTAAAATAGCTGACAAAATAAATATATTGTTGATAATACACAAAATGTTGATAAAACAAAAGTGTCAATGGAAAATGAAAGAAAGAAAGAAAGAAAGAAGGAATATTCTATATGCTAAATGAATGAACATCTTAAAGATGTCAATTTTACATGTTTTACACAGTTTTCTTTTTTTTTTTACTAAATCTCTGGAAGCATTATGGGCTTACCACTTACCAGAGGGAAGGACAGTGAGCATTCACCCCCTGGTAGTATGCTTCCTCTACAATAAGGCCGCCAGTGCGATGTCGTCACCCACGTGGGACCTGGCGGTGGTGCAAGAGGCAGGCCCTTTCAGTGGCCCTTTCTTACTTTTCTTTGTGCCTGGACTGGCCAAAGAATCTTTTATACCCTAGAGCGGGATATATCCATAAAGCCCCCACCTTGCTCCGCGGCCTATCAAACTACAGGTTTTTCAACCTCCTACCCTTTGGGGAGTTCTGGAGAGAGTACGCCAGAATGTGGTCAGCCTACTGTTAATAGATTCATCCTGTCCAGGCCGAGTTTGGGTTTCGGACCTCTTTCCGACCTCCTCTCTCAGGCAGGGGGCACCCGGTCGCACCCTTGCCCGGAGTTATGGAAACTGTGGGTATGGCCACTGAGGGGGTGCAACTCTTAGGTTGTTGAGACCATCCTCCAATCCAGAGCTCCCTCCATGAGGATTGTGTATGCCTTGAAGTGAAATTCTTCACTTCATGATACAGAGTTCGCCTTCAAGACCGTGTTAACTGCCCTGTCGGGACAGTTCTGGAGTACTTGCAGGCTAGATTCTCTACAGGGGTATCCCACTCCACATTTAGGTGTATGTGGCAGCTTGTTCGCTTACCACTCGCTATTTGGTGGAAGGACAGTGGGCTAATATCCATTGGCGATACACTACACGTTAATGGGAGTCTGGGCTCAAGCGACTCAGAGTGTGGCAGCTCCTAGCCTTCCCTGCAGGTGTCTCAGTTACATACACAAACTTCAATTTGTTTATGTAAAATATTCATATTTAAAATTTTTGAAACTGCAATCTCTAGCTTCCACTAGAGAGTGGCATTCCAGCGGATGATGTAGATACAGTAGGTGTTGTCCTTTGGGCAGTCTACCCATAATCACTTTACATTCATTTGTGTTAATGAAGACATGTTAGATCACATACAAGCTCCACAGGAATCAGTGTGCTGTGCCTTTTTTAAAAACAGATTAATTGAATGACAGCCTCAAACTAAATCTTCCAATTTATTCCCTCTTTTGGTAGGGAATAGTAAGATGGCCGCTTAAATACTTCCTGTGGCACCAAGTCCGGTCCTGAAGGGCCAATGTACTTGCAGAGTTTAGCTCCAATCCTAATCAAACACGCCTGAAGCCTGAAGGGATATAGGTATACTTGAAACTTCCAGGCAGGTGTGCTGAGGCAAGTTGAAGCTAAACTCTGCAGGACACCAACCCTCCAGGATCAAGTTTGATGAATCCTGGCCTACAGTCCTGTATTCAGTATTGGCAGTGACATGAAATTTTTGTTTAGCAAAATTAGCTGCTTAAACTTTTATGTTGTTTATTCACGTTGTTTCTAGATAATGTCACTGCCAATACTTGCAGCAACAATGTGATTGAACACCACAACAGCTTAATTAGTAAATTCTGCAAAACCTAAAACTTCTCCTAAAACTTTTGGCCACAACTATAATGGCAGTTCTGATAACAATCCAGTCATTATATACATCAGTGGCCTAGGGGGAATTTGTCCTCTTTGGAAATCTGCTACTGGAATTCTAGATCAGGCGTCACCAAACCTCAACATACCTTCCTGTAAGTATACCTACTGTAAACTTGATTAGCTGGTTCGGGTGTGTTTAATCAGGGTCTGAGCTCTGCAGGACACTGGCCCTCCAGGACCATGTCTGGTGACTCCTGAGCTAGATCATTAGCAGGTGAAGTTAATAAAAAATTATTAGGATGGTTTCCTTAAAAAGTACCTTCAATCAGGTTTCAGACACAGTCTGCTACTTTCTTTCTTCTTGTGCATCAAATGTGAGATGTGAAGAACAAGAGTTGTGGTGCAACAGATCTGCAGTAATTTAGCCAACAGCAACTTATTCCCACAGTAATCAATAGAACTAAAACTATGTCATACACAGAGCCAGAATCCACATTACGTACAGGGACACAGATGAAAAGAGTTGAATCCACAAGAGTATAACTTTCAATATCAATGCAGACAAAACTATTTACGTTTTTAGCACTGTATACATAAAAAGGACACTTTTCCACTTACTCTGAAAGTAATTATTTTTCTGCTGAAAATAGGTAAGCCATTTTAAATATAACATGTAAGCATGTTTACAATTGCTGAGAGGTGTATATAGTCAGGATGTGAATTTTACTTAATAAGATCTGGGACATGACTGCATGTCAGCCACTGACTCTGTGTGGATAATGACACATGTAAGTTCCTTGAAGGAACTCGAGCTGCGTCGACGAGACGCTTTGGGAACGCCCTCAGCGTGTCGGCTCTGAATAGTGTGTTGAATCAGCCAATGATGAATTGGGACGTCAGAGGTGAGTGACGTCACCGGCCAGGAAGCATAAAGGCACATGGAATGCCGGCCGGCAAACTAGCTTCTTGTCATTCAGCGAAGCGCTCTGTGTAAACTACATGTGTGTTTGTCTCAAAGTGTCTCAAAAAAAAAAAAAAGATTTAGGGGTGAAAGCAGCTCAAAAAGCTATAATGTGTGTGCGCCTCCGTGTAAACGCCACATTTTGCCCGAGGACACACGCACACATTTTGTGTAGCCTACATGGGAGCAGCACATGCAGATGCAGCTCTCCAGCCAAATAATTATAAATAACAGGCATTGTGAAAGCATGCCGCTGCGTGTGCTTCGCTCCCGGAGGGCTCTCTTTGATTAAGAGGGAGCCTTCATAAGCGTTCCCCGTGGCGCTGGTCCCGCTCGTGCCAAGGCAGGGTGGCGGCGGCGTTCGTGGGGATCACAAGCCGATCTTGAACGGGAGGAGACTGAGACAGATGAGCCCTATCTCACTCCTCTGCATCAGGATCGGGCGCTAGCCAGACGGGAAAGGAAGCCCGTTCTGCTACTTCCCCCTCGTCAGGGCGGCGCAGAGATGAAGAGATGGAGGGCGCTGAGGAGACTACGGACTCCTCCTCACCCCAGTATGAGGTTTGAAGGCAGTGTCTCACGCTGCCGTTGATCTAAAAATAGAGCGGCAGCAGAGATGAAAAGTAACCGCGCTGTATTAAATGAGAAATCAAATGTTTTTACAGACGCTGTCAAAATAAATAAATGCCTTCAAGAAGGAGCCTGCCATTTTTATCACGATTTCCATACCGAGGTGTTGAAATGGTGGCCATTCGCGGCTAGTTTTTATCCCTCTGAATAAATTAATAAGGATGAAAAAAAGGCGGTTATAAGACGTTGCTATGAGTTGAGTAGACGCTCGTTTGCGAGCCATCTCTCTCTCTACGCTGTCTTTAAGGCTCCATCCCAGCCCTCCAAGCCTTTAAGAATTACACATCTAAAACGCTGGTGGGTAGGGGCGTACTTGGCAGCAGGTTAAGCTGGTGACACGTCTGGCCTCTCATTGTGAGCACTATAGTCACTCTCCAGTTCGTGAGACTGCTAGGCGGGGCAGACTCAGCCGAGTACATACCTCTCATACAAGGATACACAGAAACAGAGCATTGCCGTCTAAAAGAGAAATACATTTCCTTCCCCCCCAAAAAAGGGAAGTTGGCGACGCTTTGTTGCGGGTGCTCCAAGCAAAGAAAGGACTTGAGGGTCATGATTTAGGGGACACCGCATAGGGAGATCGATCTGTTAACCCTGCCAGTGCTCCAGGGCACAGCGATCTCCAGTAAGCACCTCTTTCAGTTTTCCGCCCGGAAACGTAGCAGAACTGAAAGGCTTGCTACCTCCTCTGGGGGTCTCTAGAGGCTCTACTGATACCAGAGACCAGTCTTAGAGGGACTGGTTCCATTATTCTGGTGATAATATGGTCTGAGGATCGTTGTTTCAGTAGCAGTTTTCCAGTAGACCTGACCCTACAGGACTTCGGAGGGCAGGCCCCTCTGGGGAAGAGTGGTACACACCGCATTACACGGTGCCCATCTTTTCCTAAGTGCCCTCGGGAGACCGTCTCACCAACCTTGCCAGCGTTACAAGGCGTGAGCGTCTCCCGCGAACATCAGTCTCAGTATCTTCTGCCCGGAAACTTAGCGGGGCTGAGACGTTCGCCACCGGGCTCTCACGAGGGTCCGCACACAGCTTCACCCGAGGGTGGGCTGTGTCAAAGCAAATATCATCAGAGACCAGCCTCGAATTGTCAGTAGACAATTTTGCTGAGTGGAAATTACTGCCAAGTGTGTCTCAATGGGTCCTGCGCACTGTAGAGAGAGGATACTGAATCTAGTTTTAGACGATTTCCGCCACAGTTCACGGGCGTCACTCATAGGATATTTCGTACGGAGCAGGCTCTGGTGATGGAACAGAAGTTGAAACTCTTCTGAGGAAGGAGGCCATCGAGGTGGTCCCTCCTCATGAGAAAGAGTGTGGGTTCTACTTCATAGTTCTAAAAAAGGACAAATCAGGTCCGAGGACTGGTTTGTCACAATAGATCTAAAGATGTGTACTACGGATCAATTCATTCTTTCTTTGGCCTTGCACTCTCACCCCGTACGTTTATGAAGTGTGTGGATGCAGCGTTGGCTCCACTGCTACTCCAGGGCATCTGCATACTGAATTATACCGATGACTGGTTAATTCGGAGAGTGAGGTGTGCAGACATTGAAATGTCGTCCTTACTCACATGAAACGGTTGGGGTTGAGACTGAACGCCAAGAAAAGTGTCCTTTCTCCAGTTTAGAGAACCACTTATCTAGGTGTGGTGTGGGATTCAACCACGATGCGGGCTCGTATGACACCCACTTGAGTAGTTTCAATCCTCACCGTAGTCGCGAGAGCAAACAAAGGCCAGTCACTCACTGTCAAGCAGTTTCAAAAACTGCTAGGCCTTATTGCAGCTGCGTCCAACGTAATACCTATTGGCCTGCTGTACATGAGACCCCTACAGTAGTGGCTCAGAAACAAAGGTGTATCCCTGAGGGGAAATCCTTTTCGCATTATCAAAGTGTCACGCCGCATCGTACGTGCCTTAGATATGTGGAGGGAAACTGCATTTCTGGAACAGTGCCCAGTGTTGGGAGCTCCGATTCGCCGCCCAGTGCTAGCGACGGATGCGTTCTTCACTGGTTGGGGAGCCATCATGAGTGGTCGCTCAGCCCGAGGTCTGTGGGAAGATCGCCATCTGACTTGGCATATAAACTGTCTAGAGATGCTGGCAGTGTTCCAGGCACTCAAATATTTTCTCACAGACATAAGAGACAGACACGTGTTAGTACGCACCGACAACACGTCAGTCGTCGCTTACATAAACCACCAAGGAGGTCTGTGTTCACGCCCCTTGTACAAGCTGGCGCACCAGATCCTTGTGTGGGCCCGGGAGAGATCCCTTTCACTGAGAGCCATCTACATTCCCGGGTGACTAAATGTAGGAGCAGACATCCTGTCGAGGCAGGGGCCGAGGCCCGGGGAATGGATGCTCCACACCGAGGTGGTGGAGCAGATCTGGAGAGTTTTCTACAGAGCAGAGGTGGACCTCTTCGCGACCAAGGAGAATGTGCAATGCCCCTTTTGGTACTCTCTAGTTCATCCAGCTCCACTGGGGCTGGATGCCATGGTACAGAGGTGGCCGAGGCTTTCTCTGTACACTTTTCCCCTGATTGCTCTGCTCCCAGGAGTTCTGGAGAGAGTGTGCACTCAACACGTGGTGTGGCGGCTTCGAAGGCCCTGCTAGAAGAGGTCTCCATGGCCGATATCTGTGACGCTGTGGGGTGGTCCACCCCTCACGCTTTCAAGCCACTCCTGGTGCTGCTGTGCTCTGGTAAGTTGGCACACACACACTATGCAGGGAACTTGAAAGGCGTCACACGCCTTTGACGTCACAACTCATCATTGGCTGATTCAACACAATATTCAGAGCCGTCATGCTGAGGGCGTTCCCATAGCGTCTCGTCGACACAGCGTCTCATTCCTTCAAGGAACTAGGGTTATATACATAACCTAGAGACGTTTTAAAGCGTGGATCAAGCAGAGTAGCCAGAGTCATGACGCTCATATGTAGACATTCTCTCAGACATAAGTCTCTGGAGGTTGTTGCACAATTGCAAAGCTGTGTCATCATGAACCTGTGAGGTCTTTGCGGTGATTGCATGCCTCAGCATTCGGATTAGAGGTATCACCTTTGACCCTGACATTTTTTCTCCTCTGACAATTCAGTGGAAGCCTCATTGAAATGACACATCACACCAAGACATTCATTTACTGTTTGGTACTCTTCTGAAGTCAAAGGTATAAGATTGCTCTTTAAAGATAATATAGCAGCACCTACTGGCTCCTTCTGAGCAAAGAGACGCTCTAGCATGGCATATGTGCTGTTCCATCGTGTATATACCTCCTGAATCAGTTTATGATTTGGTTTGCCCATCTGATTTTGTAACAACAACAATTTTTCTCTTGCTGTTGTGCTTGACTTAAAATGAGCCACAATCTTTTGTGCCTTGACTCGTATATCCTCCAGTCCTGGTGTTTGTTTTATTGCCTTCTTCACAACCAGATTGAGAGCATGTGCTATGCAGTTTGTGTGGCACAGTTTTAGTTTGCTGGCACATGCAATCATGTTGGCAGCAGCATCAGTTACCAGACACCTAACTATTTTTTGAATGGCCCACTCCTCCATCAAAGCTGACTTCCATCAAAGCTGACTTCACTTCAGCTATATTTTCAGCAGTTTGAGTTTTGGAAAATTTTCCCACCCCCAATAATACTGTGGACATCTCATCATTTTCATTTATAAAATGACATGTGACTGCCAGATATGCATCCATCTGAAGAGATGTCCACATACCGGATGTGAGGCTTACAGCTCTGGCCTTTTTCACTTCTTATTTTGCTTTCTCTTTGGTGTCCTTGTATTCTTCCTCCACCATTTTTTTCGATGTCTGGCGGGATGGAAGAGTGTAGGTTGGATCCAAAATATCTACAAACTCCTTAAAGCCAGCATCTTCAAGAATTGAAAATGGCTGGTAGTCTTTAACAACCATGTTGACCAAGGCTCCATCGATAATTTTTTTCCTGACGCCTGTAATACAGTGAAGTATTTAAAATATAACTTAAGCAATACATAACCATGCACAATTTAAGGTATCTATATGTAAAGACAGCAATTGACAAACACAAAATTACTGATCAGAAGTGTTATACCATGGTTGCTAGTAGCCTGCCCACTTCCAGGAGATGTATTCTCATGTTTAGCTCTAAAATGTCTATGCTCTAACATTGAGGATGTGTTGTTATTATAAGAAAGCTGTTGAGAACGTATAGGTTACTTCCGTAACCACTGTTCCCTGAGACATGGAACGAGTACTGCGTCTGCTAAGACGCATAGGGAAAACTCCTTTTTCCCCCTAACTGAAGCCCTATTCAAAAAAAAAATGTATTCATAAAAAACTGCATGGTATTGGCCACTGTATTGGGACTATATTTAACCAATGGGCGTCGACCACACCCCATGGCGTGATGTCTCTGCGCCAATGGCAGCAGGTGTTGCCATAGTGAAGTGAAGTGAAGTGACTTGTGGCCAGGTATGGTGACCCATACTTGGAATTTGTGCTCTGCATTTAACCCATC
>JAUMHG010000290.1:4103520-4123632 GCA_032359395.1 Enteromius anoplus
TAATATATATATATATATATATATATATATATATATATATATATATACGCACAATGATTTATACTTTTTTCCTAGATTCAGTGAAGAAAGTCCCGAAATGGAACTTCTGGAAGTTTCTGGTGAGTTCAGAGGGCCAGGTGGTGCGTTTCTGGAAGCCGGAGGAGCCCATAGCTGACATCCGAAAGGAGGCCACAGAGCTTGTGCGGAATATCATATTGAAGAAGAGACAGGAACTCTGATGTGCACAGACTCCCTTAGAGACTGAACCACTGTGCACATTTAAGTGCGTAGAGATCCCTTGTGTCATTTTGGTAAATGTGAATGAAACTGACAGAAGATTTGTCAGTAAGGCCTGTCTTTGTGTGCTCGTATGTTTGTGTTTATTTGTGAATGGAAGTATGGTTTTGAAAAACAAAATACCTTTTAAAATGTCTTTTTTACAATCAAGTCGGAATATTTCAAGATGCATCCATGCAAATGTTTCGAACCGCTTTTCTTGCACGCGACAAGAAAACCATGGAACAATCAAGTTCATAATTGTTGCTTTTTTGGAATAAACAAAGCATTGCAGATGTTCACTAAAAAAAAAAAAGAAATTCTGCTATTGTCTCTGGTTATCAAACTCTTGAATAAAAGTCATGAACAATGTCTTAAGTGTACATTTTGGCATTTAAAGAATAAAGAATATCACAAAGCTAAACAAGAGCACTGTTATTTTGGAACAAATATAACAATCCAGTACTTACATGAGCGCCTAAGTGCTTATTTATGCTATTTAGGAAGAGCTGAATATGCATCCCATGTTGTTTCCCATTTTTATGGGATCAATGTCATTTCCAATTCTGAATTTACATACATGTTTTTGGGGTTCTAGATACAATAAATACAACAATGTCCATGTCCACTAGATGGCAACATCATTCAACATGACAAGCCTCTCTCTCACTAGCATGCACACACACCCTTGCATGGTTGCTATCTTTGCACTTGCTTATTTTTAATTCAATTACCTGAAATAATGATAATCTAATATGCGCTGTTATGTATACACTCTCAGAAGTAAAGGTACGCATTAGTACTTAAAGTGTACATACTTGAACCTAATAAGTACAAAAGTGTACCTTGTGAAAAAATACGGTCCCAGAGACAGCTTTTGTTACTGCAGCGTTATTACTGTACATTAGTCTTTAGTATGTATGAGGTAGAGTGCAGATGCACAGTAGAGAAACCAAAAACAGACGCAATGTTTACAGTGTACCCTTTATATAGCATTTAGGTCTAGGAGGCTGGCAGATTCTCGAGGGGGACAAATAGTATTCCAGTTTACTTTGCTTAGCTATTGCTTCTAGTATGTATTTTACATGAATATTTTGATTTGTTCTAACTTTTTTTCTCAGAGGCCATAAGCAGATATGTTAGAAAGTAACAGCCATTCTACACTTATTCTTCGTCCTTCTGACTAATGTGACAGAGTAATGAGGTTGATGTCCATCTCTGCCAACTCCTGCAATCACCTTCTCTGCCCCCGTGTTTAACAGACTCAGCTTGACCCAGCCAATCCATCACGCTGTTGTTCTTTGAGCCGAACGTTCTTAGAGGAAAAAAACATCCCCAGAACTAAATGTACCAAGTGTCCAGACAAGTGAATGCGCACATTCTTAAGCTTCAAAGTTCATCCTGGTGGGGTTACCGCTGCCTGACTGTGCTCTGACATTTCGTGAGCTCTGATCAAAAGGGCCCCGTTTGCTTTGGCAGCACAGAAGACCCCATAAGGTGCACAACTGGGCCTAAAACTCCACAGGAACCTTTTAAGACCGAGTATAATGAATAAAAATTAAATGCAGAATATTTCTAATCTAAAATATTTTTATTTGATACTTTAATGGTACCTTTGGTAGTGATACATGAAGGTGAGTGGCCTGATTAATGACACATAATTATAGATGTACTGTCCTTTCAGGAACAAGCAGCAATAATATAATAAAAAAATATATACTAATTCTGGACTGTCCTGTTTTCAAACCACTATTTTATGTTTTGTTTGGCCATGGGGTGGCAGGCTAGGACTCCTAGGTATGATTTCTTCTGCAGTAATGTGGGTCGGTATGCTTGTCACACCAACACAGACCATGACATGCATAATTCCCAAGACCTCAATGGCACTGTTTTGAAAGCTGTTACAGCGTCACTGTTTATACAACCAGATGTAACAGAGCACAACAGTCTGCACATCTTGTTTGAGATCACGGTGACAAAAGCAAGTGTACACACTGCTGAAGATCTGTTTACAGATGTTTAACACACACACACACACACACACTCTTTATAACCACAATTATATACACACGCTGACAAGAACCATACAAACCCCATATCTGAGAGGAATTGGGCTTCTGCGTCCTGCCACGTGTCTGTAGAAAGGTAATAGGGATTATTAATGAAATAGTTCACCCAAAAATGAAAATTCATTCCAAGCGTGTAGCTGTTCATTTAAATTGCTTACGTCACGAAATGAAACAAATACACGCACTTTATGAAATGCAAGTTAGAGAAAGAACTTAAAATGTACTACACTCAAAAATATCAAAGCATACGTGAGTTTGTTGTATTTCGTCTTGTTCATTATTTGTGTTTTATTTTAATAGTACACACGAACAGTGTGTTTTGTGTGTGTGTTCTGTTCATAGTGTATAATGACCAATCAAGCAAAATAGTTTTGTGTGCTATATTCCAAGTCTTCTGAAGCCATAGCCTACAACAAAAGAAAAGGTAAAAAATGTTAATGAACATAATGCTTTTTGACATATCGCATGAGGTTGGACATCAAATGCCAATGGTTTTCATATATTCTCGAAATTTTGGGAACATTCTTCCAGTAACAGCAATAAAACATAAATTCAGAGTTGTTTGGTATGTAATAATATTCTCAATATGGTATATGGTAACTCAATATTAGTATTAAGTATTAAAACTAGTACTACTGGTAGTACTAAAAATGATTTTAGTTGCCACATTTGTTTAACATTTTAAATGCACCTTTCAAAACGTTCAGAGAACATTGATGTGAAAGAAATGTTTCCATACTGTTTGCGACATTCCATGAATGTTTGAATTGAAAAAGAAAGAAATGTTTTGTGCACTCGGAAATAAACTTTTCAAAACAACTGAACTTTTTGTTGCTTAAAACTATAGAACAAGAACAGCAGTTATTGTCCTCATTTGTAAGTCACTTTGGATAAAAGCAATTAACATTTGCATAACCATAACAAAAATTCGAAACATTGCACGTGTTCGAGCTTGTCGGCATGAGAATATAGGGAAGCTTGTTTGGCGTGCTGTTCAGGGAGAATGCTCCCGAAGAGAAGAAGGAGGCGTAGGAGTGGGGGTCGGATATAGAGATCAAGCTAAGGAAGGAAGGGACTTTGGCTATTTAAAAAATACCTTTTTTTTTAAAGCTAAACGTGAACGTTAGCAAAATGTTAGAATGTTTTTATGGCACAGGTATATATTTATAGCAATAGACATAAACACATGGGTCGAAATTATAACGTTTTTTTCTTTTATGCCAAAAATCATTAGAATATTAAATAAAGATCATGTTCTATGAACATGTAATTTTCCTACTGCAAATATAACAAAACATAATTTTGGATTAGTAATGCGCTTTGCTAAGATCTTCATTTGAACAACTTTAAAGACCATTTTCTCAATATTTAGTCTTGGCCAAATATGATCCGTTCCAACAAAACACACATCAGTGTTTAAGCTTATTTATTTCATTTTGAAAAACTAACCCTTATGACTGGTTTTGTGTTTTTTATTGCATGTGCATGGACTTCTATTACATGGCTTTCGGAGATAAACAGGGGTGCATTTCCCAAAAGCAACTACAATCCATCGGATCCGTGGAACTAACGACCATCATTTTGGGAAATGCACCCCAGGTTAGTTCACTATGAACTGGCAGTTTATAAAAAAACCAGCTACATCACAATTCTTCAAAAATCTCTTTGGTCCATGGGAAAATAACAGCAAATATGGGTTTGGAATGACTTTTTTCAGCTATTACTTTAGCATTTTAGAAGTGTGTGTGTGAATATTCCCTCAGGTTGTCACAGATCCTAGCACCACCCCCATCATAAAAAAAAAAAAAAAAAAAACTTCTCTGCGTCTCCTCCATGCTCTCCAGCACATCAATCAGCAGATGGGCATCTCACCAGCCTCCCACAGGCACTTGCAACCATCAAACGCTTTCAAACCGATCTTGAAAAATAAACCAAGTATTATTTTTGCTACACCCATGGTATATTAATAAAGGTTTATTACAGAACCGTTGAACAGTCAGTCTTATAAACTGTTTGAAGCACAGATTAAGAGGGCACAGTATATGACACAGACATAGAAAGCTCATTCAGACTTACACATAAAACAACATGAACATCAAGAACCTGCCACGGAGTGTATCAGCTTGCTTAGCATTGTGGGTATTGACACCTACGTGGTGTTTATAACAGATTTACACAGATTACGCAGGTTAAACATCCCAGATAAACTGATCACAAGCCAGATAACTGCAACAATCCAGACACAGAGCAAAACAACAAATGCAACAACTACTGTTTTTTATACACTAATTTTTCACAGGTACTTAATAGTCCAAATTCATTTTATATTCAGTTTTGTAGAGTTAAAAAGAATTATTGAGGCCCATGACAGTTATAAGCCCATGTTGTGGGATATTACATATAATATAATAGTCTAAAGTCATTAACATTAAACAAATACACACACAACTGACACATTTAAAAGAACACATATATCGTAAAGAACACTGACGTTTAACTATTTGATCATCTGAGCTTTACTGCCAAACAACTAAGTGCTGGTTAGTACAGTAACTATTCGTTTGGCTCATTTATGCTTCATAAAGACATAAAGGTGTTCATGTTACAAGACGACATCTCTACAGCAAATTATTTTCAGTCACAAACCTGATGAAAACACAGACTAAAGTGCTCAGGTAATTGAAGGCCATGGGACAGTCATTAGCTCTTTTCCTGAAGGTCCATTCATTTTATAATTAATGACCAAAACTAGATTTAAAATAGACGGGGGGCGTTGCTGCAACTCTGTGTTACAGAGTGTTATTTAGAGCATGGTGTTATGAAATCAATGTGCTTGCGATATTAAAATACACCATACAGAAATGTAGCATAACGAACCGCAGTTCCAAAGGGAGCAGCAATGACACAGCAAGAGGTATATATAAGATGACCTGAACAGAAAAAGGTGAACGTTCCTCTCGTATACAACAAAAACGTTTCTTTGCTGAAATACACCTGCTGTCTTCTAAGATATTTTGTTTGTCAGATGCTGGCAGTTCAACAGCGTTTCCTTTTTGTATCATTGTTCACAACTACACGACAAGTGGTGCGTAGGTATTCACAAGTGAACATTTTGGAAAGGGGGGGATGCAAAAGTCTTGACATAGCAGTTTTGCTTGCGTCACGTGACGTGGGTCGGCTGTATAGTCTGTTGAGCTGGTGTCATGGCTTTTGTTGGGAGATTAGTAGAGCACACACAGAGTGGTGATAGGTCCGGTCTGCTGCGGCAGAGACGTCCTCAGCAATGCAACGCTGACAAATACGACCAAACCTGACCAGACCCCACAAAAGTCCTATCCATACCTTATTTAAAAGCGGGGTCCGTAGAGCTTCAGATCCACCGTTGTTATGCATCAGCCAGTCGACTGACTCTGGGATTTTTTTTTATTGGCATTTTTTTCCGGTCTGTTACTGGTCATTCGTGACCGAAGAGGGGCGTAAGAAAGCATCTTTAACGCAACTCTCTGTGGCCCCCTCCAATGAACCCCCACCTCCAGTCAAGGAGCATCATCTGCCAACACAGTAAGTCAATGGTGAAGCTTTGAGAGAGTTTTAAACCAGCGTGTTTTACCGTTTGCTGTGCTCAGGTGGTTAGTTGGCTCTTTAAATGCGATGCTGTTGGTTCACACATAACCGCAATGGGAAGGTCATGGAGCTGCAGTGGAGGAGGGAGATGGTAAAAGGTGTTGATTGGGAGAAATGGTACGAGAGAAAAGAGATCTCTTGCCTGCGTTCTCCCGTTTTTTCTTTATCCCGTCGTCAGCTGACAATGATCGGGATTGGTTCACCTCTCACAATGGTGCAGGGTTAAACTACCTGAGCTTTTCCGTTCCCCGATGCTCCACGGCTCCAGGTCCTCTTCCTCCTCCTCGTCTTCGTCATCCTCTTCTTCATAGTGGCTGGGTTCTTCAATGGAGCTCTCCATGCGGTAGCAATACGGTTGACCCTCTGTGTACTCATAGATGGTGGGCAGACTGCTCTTTAGACTACAGCGTCGGCGCAGGGCCACCAGAAGCGGCTGAGAACAGAGTAGAAACAATTTTGAGTTACAATCACTTGCAGATAATGTCTGTAGAATGTTAATTGTCTGGATGTGGGCATTACAGAAAATCCTGGAGTCTCCTTACCAAATGTATTTCTAATATTAGATGAGAAATCAGCAGTACTTGAATGATCATTTAGTACTTAACATTAAAAGTTGGTTAAAAAGTTCTAAAATTATTCAACATTTTTCAACCAAGGTCAGAACTAAATGAGAAGCATATAATACAGTTCAATTTTTTACATCAGTTAATGCATTAGGTATCATGAACTATCACAAAGCGAATATCAATATTTTATTGATATTTGTTAATTTGTGTTTGTTATTAATGCATTATAATTTGTGTGTGTGTGTGTGTGTATAATATATACATTATATTTTCATCTGTAAAATGTATAGTTCAGGATACCTAAAGCACCAACTAATGGTAACAAATTGATGCTTTTCTCCTCAGGGAAAACTAGTCCCATCCATATAGGACTTTAATTAACTTCACGCTGCCAGTTGAAAATGGTGAGTGGAAACATATAAAACAAATATTTATCTTGCATAAACTGATTCATCTAGTTCATTGAAGTTGAACACGTTCCTGGATAATCACCTTGATGTTCTTGGTGCAACATTACAATCAGCCAACAATATTTTATGTTTTAGTCTTAAAAGTAAGGCTATGGCTGTTTGTCAGCGAATAATGCTCCAGGAGCATCAAGGATGTCCTACTAGGCTGATTCATGTTGTACCTCTTATAAAGCAGGCAACATATCTTGTAGCTTAACCGTGTTTTACCCAACGCATTTATCTCAGAGTAATTATTACAATAGGGCGGACTGTAACTGATCATAAGATTCTGTTGTTTTACCTGTGGCATGGTAAATATGTCCACGTTGTTGCCCAGGTCAATCCAGGCAAGACAACTGAACTTCTGGGAATCTTTGAAGGCTTCAGTCAGATCTTTAAGGATGCCAAGAGTCAGACGGTTCCCATTGAGAGCCACTGTTGTGAGTTTGGGCAGTGCACCCAGGAAGGGAAGAAGTAGACGTAGGCCCTCGTCCCGGAGCTCAGTGAAACTAAGATCTACGGATATCACAGCACCCCCACTGGTCTGGAGGTAATACGCCACATGCCGTATGTCGCGAGTTGATAAAGGGATGCCAGAGAGGTCCACAGAGTCACTGCAGAGCTTCTTCTGAAGCGTTGTTTTAAGACTGAAAAGTGAGAAAACAACAAATATTATACACTTAGGACCTACATGAGAAAACGAAATAATGGATATTCAAGCATTGGGGTGCATTTGGACTGTAAATCTGATTATTTACAACAAATAAGGAAGCGTTGTGGCTTTAACAAAATACGATTTGGATTTTTGGTCCTTATTGAGGTTATTGTCTTCTGGCTATAGAAGCAGTTACTGTCCAGGACTACAAATTACAGGGAAAAGGATAAGAAGGCTGCTGTGGCAGGGGGAAACGTTTGGGATAGTTTTGCTCTCGGACTCATCCTTTGGAGTTTGATTAGTTCATAATCGTATGCAAATAATTTTACTCTCTGGTACATTACTGTGATTAAAGAAGCAGTTTTTCGGAAAAGCAAGAAACAGGAATAACAAAACTGAGTACCCAGTGTGTTATTGACTGTCATCTGTAACTGTCATCTTTATTGTATCAATAATGATAAACATCTATTCAGTGAATATTATCCTTTGCAATTCTTTGCTCAACGACACTCTCAGAAAAGAAAAAACTGACACTTGGGCAATACCCTATGGTACAAAGCTACATATAAATACCTTAAAGGTACATATTAATATGTTCAGTTCAGTGTACAGTACATATTAGTATCTATCTTTTCCCCCCCGAGAGTGTATATACAATTTAAGTGCACACATCCTCTAGCTTCAATAGCTGTCATTGAGAGCTTTTGCAGAAATCAGACGAGGGCTTTGAGGGCTTTGTTGCATGTGTTGCCAGTTATGACATAGTCTTTGACTTTGCCAAGCCAAACCTTCTGTTTCTTTTTTGAATCGTTATGAATTATGAATGTTTGGTCTATTTGCAAGACACCAATAATTTTCAGCATGGAAAGTACACTCTGTGATGCAATTTAACTTCATAGTAGTCTCATGAACCAGTAATCACTGACTTCCTCGAATGAGTGCATGTGTCTAATTTGTTTATGCATGGGTGTATTGCATGTCTTTGTGTATGCACGTCAAATACTGAGCATAAGCACTCTTTACCAAAGTGGCACTGGGGAAACCTGCTCCTTTGAATGGAAGGGAACAGGTTTATTTTATATTAATAACAGGAAAACAAAAAAGACAAAAAGATAAGAATGTTTTAAATAGAAGGTGTACTATAATATTAAAATACTTTCCCAGTCTAATATGCTATGTTAAATAAAAGTAAGCCATTTTCTTGATTTTAAATGTTCTAGTGGCAGCATCATTATAAAACTACAAATTTATTTAAATGCAAGATATTCATGTTTTAGTAGAAATGTCACTGAAAGTATTTAAGTATTTTGATTCACCATAAATTAGCATAAATACATAGTTACGATTTATAAATTTTAAGTTGATCAAAAAAGCACTCTTAAGTTCAACAAACTGCATTTGACATAAATTGATATTATAACGCATTTGTGTGTAATTCTACATGAAATTCAGTGTCTGAAAACAACACATTAATTTATTGTTTAACTGAAAATATTATTTCTATAATAAGTAGCCGACACTTTTTTAAGGCATGCTGAAATGTACGTTTTTTCCACAAGGATTTCTCAGTGTCTCTATGTAGAACTGATCAGGACATGAGTCTGGGGCGTGGCTATTTATTTGGTCGACCAATGGCAAGAAAGGGGCATGTTCAAGCATGTTCACGTTCCGTATTCTGTTTGGTGCCAGTAATGGTACCAGAAATATACAGTTCACCTTTAAAACCAACTAAAATGTTTATGCTTACACAAGATACTTTTATTTTTTTATTTTTTAAATTAAGTGAATATCAGGAAAAAGCGTAGATTCCTCCCCAACTTCTCTATCCTGCACCATTACCATCTCTGCACAAGCGTGTGCTTTATTTTGACCCGGGTCCATTAACGGGATCTGTAGCATGCAAACACAGACACACACAGACATACATCCACTTGAAAATCACTCAGCTCCACAGATGTACATGATACTTTCATCATGATGTGGGTCACATGGTAACAATGAGGAGATTGAAACGGAAATAGGGATAGTACTGTAATATACAGTATACTGCCACACAAACCACAGGACAGAGATCAGAAGAATATTCATTTGCAGAGGAAACACACATACATACACCCACACTGAGATGCAAATGTGTTATCACAATCCTCTCTAAGGCTGATATTTTCTTCATGAAATCCAAAGAACAGTTTTCCTCTTTTTTCCTATTACTGGTAGCAGGTGGCATCGCTCTTCTGTCTTTGGGCTCAAATTAAATTTATTTGCCAAATATAACTCCAGGTCCAAACCCCCTGGGGTTTGTGCTGTATACGAGTGTCCACAGGCTTTATTTCGACATACAGAGGTTCTTTCAAGCCTGCTGCCTCATTTTTGTTAACTCACACGGCAATCTGCTCTGCCTTTAAACAGTGACATTTAAGGGATCTCTGTGATTAAATAGCAATAGGTTGGCCCATGAAAAGATCGGTGCTTTGATGAAATGCTGAAGAAGTCCTTTGAAGATGCTTTAGGGATCAATTTAGATATATATTTTAAAAAGTCAGCAGGGAGGTGCTTGGTTTTTTGCATTTTGCCATTTTTAGCACTGCAAAACATTAATCAACAATAAACCTCTTATTAAAAACATTTAAAGAAATAGCTCACTGGAAAATGAACATTATCTAAAAGTTTGTTTACCCTTGGGTTATGTTAATGAGTTTGAAAGTTTGTTCCTTAATCTGAACAGATTTAAAGAAATTTAATGATTTGTTACTTGTTCACCTCTGCAGTGAATGGTTGCCATCAGAATGAGAGTCCAAAAGGCCAACACAGTCTCACGAACAATTCACACAGATTTTATGAGGTGACCAATTTATATGAATTCGTACTCTTGCGATTTTGTATGATTTGTCTAAACCCCAGTGACGGGTACACTGTAAAAAAAAAAAAAGTTTTTAATGTAATATACTGGCAGCTGGGGTTGCCGAAATTCTATCATTAAATGACGGTAAAACCAAAAAAATTGAATAATATAATATAAAAATTTTTTAAAAAAAAGTTTTACGGTTTTATTTTAAATTTACAGTTACATACCGCATTTTCTAATAAGACAATGTAATATTTGAATTAATGTTAATATACCAAACTGTTTAAATAGTGAAATCCAAATTGTACCTTTGAAATATGCTGATAACTACCGAATGCAGATGGTTATGAGAAAATCACATGATGAACCAAAGCTCATCACAAGTAGCTTTAAAAATAGTAAAACATATAGAAGGTGCTCAGTGTCATTCACACAAACACTAAACACCATCATGGTAAGAATTATTAAACTAAAATGGGCAATAAACATTCATTTAACAACATTACATGTAACATACAACCCTAATAAACATAACTGATACAAAAAACTAAGAAGAAACCTAGTTATTTCAAAGAAAAAACATCAAATTCAAACAAAATTTAAAATGCAACGCAGGGAATTCTGGGAATGTCAGTTTACGTTGTTTCCCTGTTAATTTAACAGGAATTTACCATTAACCATTTAACAGTTTTTTACCGTAGCATTGTCACTGTTTTTAACAGTTAAATTTACGGCCATTTTTTACAGCGTAGGTTTAGGGGTGGGGTTAGGTATAGGTCATTCGTGCAAAGTCATACGAAACATAAAACATGTACGAATTGTTGTGAGATTGGGCTGAAACAGCTTATAAAACATCACAATAACCCACACAACTCCGGTCCAGTTAAAATCTTTAGAAGTGAAAAGATTATTAACATATGGGTCCTCTATCCATAATATTCCTTCTTCAGGAAAAAAGTTGTTTCATCAAAATCTGTTCTGATGAAACTCATCTATATCCTGGATGGCAGAGCCTGTCCTCCAACAAAAAACGATTTGCTTGTGTAAGGACCTTAACACGACCTGTATTTATGTTTTAAAGGTAAGCGCCCTCTAGTGGGCGTAAAAATAATGATAGCGTCGTATTGCGTCTGTCGTTATGAATTACCAGTCGAAATGTGTGTTTTGTTTAAATGCAGTGTGCGGACATTTTACATTGTAACAAAAATCAAGCAAAATCATGAATTGTAGGGTTTTATGAGCACATGCGTTCTCTGGGATCGAACCCATGATCACATCTCATCTTATAACGCATCGCTCTACAAACTGAACTGCACCAACCCTCAATCATGAGACAGATAAAATAGTACAAAACATTAACATTTGCAAACTTCCTGTTGCAAATAATAGCACAATTGTAGTATACGATCCGATCATATTTCAACACTATTGTACAAATGGGATTATATGAGCTTATTAGTTGGAGGACAGGTTGGGACGGCCTGAGGTTGAGCAAATGTTACATTTTGGGTGAACTATTTCTTTAAACATTTTTAAAACAGTATACATTTACTTGAGGAGCACAACTTGAACACTAGATGTGAGATATTTTTACTGAAAAATAAGAAAAATACTGATTCCTAATTTTTGGAACAGTTTTTTGTGTGATGTACTGAATGAGCTATGACTTTCAGGTTGCGAAACATAAACTACAACACAAATGTGCCACCTGTGCCACTGCAGGATGGGTAAAAGAATAATAAAAGTCATTTTAATGTGTTATTTATCTATATATTTTTCCTGCGACCAGGTGCCAGTTTGAATTACAGTCACTTCGGGCTCACTTCACGTTCCTTGGCAACCAGCAGCTATGAGTGACATTCATTTTCCTTACTGTCAGCTTTCGTATGATCACAGACACTAAGCATTCTGCACTCAGACGCCGCCAATGTCTATTCCCTCTGCACCACTTTTCTAGTCTACAGAAATATGTGAGTTCTGAAACTCATGGAAGCATCGCTAGAAAGACTGTGTCCATACAGAGCTGAAAGATTTCCTCTTCAGCCCTCATTTTCTCCCTCCAGTCTTTCCTGTCATGTCTGATTCAAGCCTCACACCATTTTGTTTTTGCAGAGTCATCAATGATGCAAAATACCTCCATTATTAATTCTTTTTTCAGTCAGTACTCTGCTGGACTTTCATCCCCTTATCAAATAACAAATTTCATATGTAGCCAAAAAATAGCTACTTAAAATAATAACAAATATCAATATTTGCCATAAAAAAAAAACAAATGAATCACCTTGAAGGCATAATATTATTTTGATGAGTAAACAGATCTTACAGAAAGTCTCTTTTTTTCCTATAAATGCACACTTTGCATAAATTATTATGCTAAATTGACTGTCCAACTTACAGTAATGTATCACAATTACAGATGTAAGAGGTAATTCATAAGAGTTGACTAATTTGTACGAATTCATCCAACCTCACTCGAATTCATACGATTTTTGCAAAATCATACGTATTTTACAAGTTGCCAATTCATACGAATTTGTACGGATGACCTTACCTCGCCCCTAAACCTACCTGTCACTGGGGTTTTAGACAAATCATACAAGTAAAGTAAACGAATTAGCCACCTTATAAAATACGTACAAATTGGTCGTGAGACTGTGTTTATATTTCCATATTCTTTTTGATGTTTCATTACTCTGATACCTCTGGCAATAAGAATTTACTGGGGGAAAAGAAAAGAGACATGGGATGTTACACAATCAGTAATCAACAGGCTTTTCTCTTCTCGCTCATCCCAAATTGCTTCATTTAAGGTATGAAATCGGTCTTTTAGTACCTATGTCAATCTGATTTTGTTCACAAGTGGTTGAAAAGAGGCAAGCAGCATAGCTTAATGTCTTCTAGTGAACAGCTTGTTCATTAAAAAGCAAATATGCATATCTGAACGCGAACACAAAAATGTATTCTAGCATTTTTTCTAAATCCTGATTTAAATATGAATTTCTCATTCAGTGATCTGTCTAAATGAACAAAGGAATAAGGGAAGTGTTGTCTAATATGCTAATGAGAGGCACAAGAAACCTACTAACTGCTTCAAGCTAGCTGATTGCATCTTAAACACAGCCGCACATAAAATGAACAGGGGTTTGACTTTATGGTAATGCATATGTGTGGTGTCAACGGTTGCTTTTGTGCATACAGCTTCATCATCTGTTAGACTTTTGTCTAGAATTTGTTCTGCTTTGGCAGTGAAAAGACCTACAGGTTTGTATGGCAGTCAAGCCTGACAAGAAGCTAGCGTTAAGACCCTGAGAATGTTAAAGTCTGCGGGTTGTTGTCATCGCACAATGCAACTCTCTCGATTCCAGTGAAATTCTATGAAAAAAGGTCAAATCTAAAAGTAATGAAAATATTTCTGTCAGTGTGAAAAAAAACAAAGGTTCTTATCTGGATTCCAAAGAACTGTTTATGCCAAAATGTTCTATATTAAAAGTATAATGAACACTTCCTTAGTTGTTGTTTGCCTCTTTAGGACTAATTGCTGCTGTTTCCCCCACCTGTAAGTCGCTTTGGATAAAAGCGTCTGCTAAATGAATAAATGCAAATGTAAAAGAAAGAGACAATCTGGCCCAGATAAAACTAACTTACACTAGATTTATTACTGTATTTACATTATTGTTAGTTACATTTGCAAGTGAATAAAAATAATACATTACTCTTGCACTTTGGGGTCAGTATGTTTTTCATTAAGGGTGCAATAAATTGACGAAAGGTGACGGTAAAGATTTAGAATGTTACAAAAGATTTCCATTTAAAATGAATTCTGTTGATCTTTCCATTCATCAAAGCACAAAATTCTCTTTTTATAATGATTTACATGTATGAAGGATCATGTGACACTGACGACAGAAGTAATGGCTGATGAAAATTCTGCCATCATAGGTGTAACGAACGGGACTGAGAGAGGCAGATCCATTCGTAAGGCTTTATTGAAAGACATGGTCAGGCAGGCGGGGTGGAGAAAACGGCACACAGGATAAACGAAGGCAATACACAAGAACAGTCCAAAGTGGTAGCTAGGGTCGGCCTGTTGCCAGGTATTACTGTGAAAACAAATTAAAAAAATTATAATAAAATAAACCGAAATCAGTTCAGATTAGTTCAAGATCACTAACCATAAATGATAACTTCCCACTTTATTCTACCCACTTTCAAAATTGTCAAATTAAGCGTAAAAGAGAAGTCCAAATCTGGCAACACAATGGACACTGTGCTCTCACTCACAACTCTCTCAAGTCTCATTCACTGCGCCAGTGAGCATTTTCTTAAAAATGGACAACTGGACAATTGTCTAAACTTTATTATGCAGATACTCATGTGAGGTGTTTTAAACAGTGAAGTCTTTTAGAGAACAGATTTTATTTCAGAACATACATAAGAAAAGATAGAAAAGATAGAAAAGATATGCAAAGGGACCTTGGTGACCTCATTGGCATAGGCATCATTTGCACAATTTTTTGGTTAATGTTTTGTTCCCATAACTTCATAGCAGACCTGAGTCAGTCAGCTGACAGCAGAGATGTAAAGGAACACTAACAAAGTGTTTGTTTGTCTGACTATGCCAACGGTCTAAAAATGGGACAAAGAATATAAAAGAATCTCCAGAGTGTGATTATTTAGCAAAATCCATACACAAGAAGTAAACCCAGTTTTCCAGGGCTTGTTCTTCATCCCTGAATGGGTCTGAAAGGGTCTGAGAGGTGACAGATAATGCAGAGGATACTGAAAGCTTAAAACCATCCAAGCAGAATGAGTGACAGTGAAAAGGAAGACAAGAGAAAAAGAGTGGTACAAAGACATCTTCCACCACCGTTGGCATGGCAATGGCCGATTTCTACCTGAGTGGATGCTTTCACACCTTTGATCAGCGTGAGATTCAGACTCACACCCGCCTCCAGGAGCAGATGCTGGTCTATCTTTCTATGAAGACCTGCAAATAGCACTAACACATCATGGCCTTAACTGAGCACAGGTATACAACAAACAGAAGTAGAAACACTGATAATAACATGCCACCCGAGAACAGAATCACTAACCCACTGAAATTCAGATCACAAGTATGGGTTAGAAACCACATGAGGCTGAGCAAACAATGACAGAATTGTCATTTGCTTGTGTTAACTAATTGTTAAAGTCCCTGGCTTCTCAGATTTAATGCTGAGAACTAAACGCTATCGTTCATGTGTCTCCACCAGAGATAAGATCTCAACAGTGTCACAAACTGCCTATGTTTGCAGAGTTATCAGCTCACTATCCAAAAAGATCTGAAACAGGCACTGAAACATTACTTATCAAATTCTTCCAAAATCAGATTATCTAGACCATGCAATCCATAATAGCTTGAAATTTCTGTTCAGTCTCTGCAGCTTTTTGGAAAATAATCATACTTTATAAAAGTTATATTTTGTTCCTCTAAAGTGCAAACAAAAGCATTTCCACATAAACTGACAAATTGTTTAGATATATTTTTTGATCCTGTCGTGATCTCTCATTAGTAATTAGTGCCTCATTACCAACCAGTCACATGAATAATATTCATAAGCTAAGCTCGTAAGTTTTATGCAATCACTTACTCTCTTAGTTTTATGCAATCACTTTCTTGGTGTGCATGAATGAATGAATGAATACACATTTATATAGCGCTTTACTGTGTATTGCCATACACCCAAAGTGCTTTACAATCATGTGGGGGGGTCTCTCCTCAATCACCACCAGTGTGCAGCACCCACTTGGATGATGCAACGGCAGCCACAGGACAACGGCGCCAGTGCGTTTACCACACACCAGCTACAGGTGGAGAGGAGAGAGAGATACAGCCAAACAATGGATGGGGATTATTGGGAGGCCATGATAGACAAGGGCCAGTGGGAACACCGGGGTTACACCCCTACCCGTTACGATGAGTGTCGTGGGATTTTTAATGACCACAGAGAGTCAGGACCTCGGTTTAACATCTAATCCGAAAGACGGTACTCTATTGACAGTATAGTGTCCCCATCACTATACTGGGGCATTAGGACCCACACAGACCACAAGGTCAGCACCCCCTGGCCTCTCTAACACCTCTACCAACAGCAACCTAGTTTTCCCAGGAGGTCTCCCATCCAGGTACTGACCAGGCTCAACCCTGCTGATCTTCAGTGGGCAACCAGGCTTGGGCTGCAGGGTGACATGCCTTGTTGATTATGGAAACATTCAAGTTTTGTTGGGAAGTGTCTAACAGATTTTACTTTATCTACATTTTAAATGTGCAGTGTAAAAAGGAGCAAATCCAATATGATTTACAGTTAAAGAACTGAACGAAAGTGAAAATGACTATACATACAGTATTTGGAATCAGACAGCTTAAAGCTCAGGAGTGGCTGTCATTGCGGCACCTTTACTTACATTACCATTCATGAGTTAGGTGTCAGTAAGACATATTTTTAAAGGAGTTAATATTCTTGTGATTACAACAACATTCCAGTGCACTCAAACTTTCATTAGCAAAGATCCTCCCCCCTGATATCCATCCCGACCTCTGTTACTGCTCTGCTGTTTTTAATAAATACTATTTACTCACTTACCTCCTGTGTTGCAGTCCGCTTCCAAACAGTAGCTTGGACCTACACCGCATCAGTAGCATGAGTATTACTCATGACTCCACCAAAACCACAGTCTTAACCACCACCGTCACCTGCTTCACCGGCAGCATCACAAACCGTAAACATCACTTCTTCACCTCCAGCAATTCTTACTCCATTGGTTCGACCAGCGCCCTACTCTGGCGTTGCGTTAGAGTGCAAGGGATTTCTTCTCCAGTGTTCAATAGCGTTCACTACCTACCCCACTGAGTATCCTTCTGATAATTCAAAATTTGGTTTGTGATTTCATGTCTCTCACGACCAGCGCTACGGTGGGCTGAGACAAGTTGGAGTCAGGGTGAACCAGCGGTAAGCTTGTATAATGCCTTTTCTCAGCCTTTCCTGGAAGTCTTCAGTCAAATTGACACCGACACATCTGCTGGTGAGAAACTCTATCATCTTCATCTGAATAATATGTCAATTCAAGAATATTCTCTGAAATATCTCTCCGCACACTAGCCGCAGCCAGCAATTGGAATGAACGATCACTACTAACTACTTTTCGTCAAGGTCTAGAACCAAATCTCCGTCATATTCTGGCTATCCATGATGATTCCATTGGATTGGAGAAATTCATACAGCTGGCCATCCGCTGGTCCACCCGTGTACAATCTTATTGTACCTCTTCTACAAGCACCCAGTCTGCATCTCCTAGCCCACCAGTTCCTCTAAACCCTCATCCTCTCTTGGCGATCAGGGGGAAATTATTCAATGATGCTCAGAATGTTGGCCGGAGTGTTTTACAAACTTACCACTTCAAACTTCCATGCCACTTTCTGTTTGTACAATCTCGATTGAAAGCCCCTTGGAACAACAATCCATTGACACTCCTGAGTGTTATGCCTCCTTCAGTGACATCTTCTGTCCTAAGAGAGCTGCCCAACTGCCACCACACCAGCCATGGAACTGTGCGATTGATCTGCTCCCGGATGCTCCAGTGCCCCACGGGAAAATCTACCCACTTTCCATTCCTGAGAGTAAGGCCATGGAAGAATACATTCAAGAAGCTTTTCATAAGGGTTATATCCGCCCCTCAACGTCCCCTGCTGCGTCAAGTTTCTTCTTCGTATCAAAGAAGGATGGTTGGTTGCGACCCTGTATCGATTACCGTGCTCTAAATAAAAGTACCGTACTCTTCAAATATCCCCTTCCGGCTCAGAGGAGCCTCAATTTTCTTAAGAAGACTTAAGAAGTGCTTATAATTTAATTAGAATCCATGAAGGGGATGAGTGGAAATCAGCATTCATTTTCCCTACCGGCCACAACGAATATCTTGTCATGCCATATGGACTTGTCAATGCCTCCTCTAAATTCCAAAATTTCATGCATGAGATCCTCAGAGACTACCTCCATCAGTTTGTTGTCATTTATATAGATGACATCCTAATTTACTCAACCAACCTGCAAGAACACAAAACTCACGTTAACAAAGTACTGACCCGTTTAAGAGAGCACCAATTATATCTCAGGCCAGAAAAATTTTCATTTCATCAACCCTCAGTTAAGTTCCTTGGTTACTACATCGATCAAACCGGCGTCCACATGGATGAAGTAAAAGTTGAAGCTGTCACTAACTGGCTCACTCCCTTCACCATCAAAGATCTCCAGAAGTTCCTCGGATTTTTACCTCAGTTTAATCAACAATTATAGCATTCTCGCTAGCCCACTTACATCGCTGCTACGCAATAAACCTAAAACATTATCCTGGACCCTTGAAGCTGAACAAGCATTTAAATCCCTCAAGACCGCCTTTTCCACAGCACCACTCCTCAAACATCCCAATACTCAGATCCCGTTTATAGTAGAAGTCGATGCATCAACCACAGATGTTGGAGCTATTCTTTCCCAGCAGTAGGGGAACACCCCAAAACTCTATCCATGTGCCAACTTTTCCAAAAAGTTCAGCCCAGCTGAAAGAAACTATGACATCGGTAATCGCGAACTGTTGGCCATAAAGCTGGCATTGGAGGAGTGGAGGCATTGGCTGGAGGGTTCCATACATCCATTTCATACTTCTAACAGATCACGAAAACCTGCATTATCTAGGTGACGCCAAGAGGTTAAACCCCAGACAAGCTCGTGGGCCCTCTTCTTCAACAGATTCCGATTTACAATCTCCTATCGTCCAGGTTCCAAAAAAGTCTGAGTTGATGCCCTATCGAGACTCAATGGTAAAGATGAAAAACCTGAAACCCCTGAACCCATTCTCACTGAAAGGCTATTCATAAATGCCATTCAGTGGGTGAACCCTCCAGCCGCCTCCGAACCAGGAGTTGACTGTCCTCCTAACCTCCGGTTTGTACCTGCTCGAGAAAGAAACCAGCTCTTTCACTCCCTTCACACACCACTTGGCACTGGGCATCCAGGGACCAACAGAACTCTCACTCATGAAAGATCGGTTTTGGTGGCCTGGAATGGAGGAAGATGTGCAGAGGTACGTGAGAGGGTGTCGGGAATGTGCATTCTCCAAAAGTCCATTTCATTTACCAGTAGGAAAACTCCATCCACTTCCCGTGCCTAACCGACACTGGTGACAACTAGGAGTAGATTACATCACGGATTTGCCTTCATCAGATGGGAATATCTGTGTTCTGGTCATCATAGATCGCTTCTCCAAGTTCTGTCGACTCCTACCTATTACCTACCGCTTCCTAACATTAATGTGTTTTTATATCAATTTTGCATTTGTTAACTATCGGGTAGGTTTAGAGATTTGGTGAAGGGGTATATTTTCCAACATGATATAGCATAAACTTTCAGCAACGGTCCATGGATATTTCAATTCTGAACCACCGCAATACGTGAATGTTTTGCAAATAACATAATTTCGAGAGGATCGTGAACGAGTTAATCACACACGGCTGGAAGCCGGTCATCTAATCATTCCCTTGTGAATTCACACCCAATCAAATCATTTCCCCTTCACTATAAATATCCCAGCTTCCCTT
>JAUMHG010000290.1:4123732-4146518 GCA_032359395.1 Enteromius anoplus
TTTTTTCTGTTTAATAAATGTCTGTTCGTATCGGATTCCTGCCTCGGTGTACTCTCTGTTTGCAAGGAAGCACAAGCGCGAGCCTCACGAGCCGTCATTCGTGACAAATATGATATAGAAACAATAATAGAAATAATATATAAATCTTGCAGACCCCAAACTTTTGAATCATATTTTATATTTGCCCTCTTTGACGGCTATGTGCACAAATTAACACGTTATACAAGCAAATTGGGCAGTTTAGTGCCTCAATTATGGATTTTTTTTAATGGCCTTTCATGCAGTAACAGCTCTAAGTGAATGAAAACATCCTACAAAGTTTTAAATCCAAAAGTGCAGCATGTATAAATTTATTGTCTCTCAAAAGAAAGAGTCGACTCCGAATCAATGAAACAAGTCGTTTTTAAAAAGGAATTCCAAGCCATTTCATCTTGATATCAACATGAAACAGCATATTGCCCGCCCACCTGTTGGTCTTTTGTTGCTTTGAATGAAAATGCAAGTTCATTCTTTGTTACTAGGTGTCAATTTTGGAGCATCAAAAATAGGGATTTCCTCTGTAACTGTACACAAAGCAGCACTACACTAATAAACGCTGCTTTATCAAATATTACAGACATGATGAAATTAAGACCAATCGACCAATCACTGCAGATTAGTGTCATGCAAAGGAGGGGTTTGGAAAAATGAATCGTTTCGCATATTAAAGTAAAAAATAAAAGCATATTATAAGACAATAAAAGTGTTTTTTGACCTTTCATGCAAGTCGACCCATTGTTGGAGTCTCCAAAACTAAAACATGAACCTTTCATTACCCATAATAGCGGCACTTTACTGTGTGCTTAAAGCAGTGTTGCAAACTATAATAAAATAACATTGTCATTCTGTGTATCTATATATCAACATATGTATTTACAACACACATTATTCACAGTAAAATCGAAAAATACATATTTTCATGTTTTTCACAGTAAAACGTCAAAATCGTACATTTTGACGGTGTCTGCTATTATCTTTCAGTTTACTTCATCCAAACATGGCACAGACGCATCAAGCAGTCCAGCTGCACTCCCGGTCAATACCCTGCAGCTTTTCCACGTTTCCGTGAGTCAGAAACTGCCTCTATGCAGTTGTTTTCCTTTGACACTGCATTTACCACGTTATAAAACATCTGTGGGACTTTGACTTTGTGCCCAGTCTTGTTAAGTGACTCCACAACAACCTGAGGAAGAAAAGAGATGAAAGTGGTTTGAAAATTTCACCTGATCCTTCACTAACTATTTAACATTTGTATCTACTTACCTTGTCAAACAAGGGCTCAAAGTTGAGGACGTTTTTGGAGTCCACAAACACTACAGGGGTGTCGATGGAATCTCGCAGATTCTTGCCGAACCACAGGAAGTTCATGAGAGTCTAGCCAGAAGGGTTTCGGTTAGAGCTGGATTACTGAATCACAGTGCGTTAAATTGGTCAAAGTGGAGTTTAGACTTACCAGAGCCACCCCGGTGGTGATCATACTGCCACCTGAGGCTCCTATGACCACAGTGTGCTTCTGAGACGGGGAGTAAAGGATCACTGGAGCCATGGAGGAAGGGGGCTGCTCGCCTTCACACACAGATAAACAGAACAGATGCTGACAAATACTACGCATCCACAAATAATCAAATATTTTGTGCTCAGTACAAGTTCAACTCTATCGAACAGCATTTACAAGAACTATATAATAATACATTTATCATGTAAACCTGTATAAATCATACATTTCTGAGGTATTTCTATTTGATCTAACTCAAAAACATTGTGTTTTGGTAACTAGTAGGTTGATTTAATCTGGTTAAACAACATGTTGACATAGTGAATAATGAAAATCATCTTCAATGGATGAGTTTATGTAAAGCATCTGTTGTAGCTGGTCCACAGGTTGCATGTTTGGTTGAAGGTTTATATTTAAGTTACCCTACGCATAACATATTTAGAATTTGTTGTGGCTATGTTTTTAAAAATAATGGATGCACTGATTTTTTTTAAGCTGATACAGATAATCTAATAATTATTTATATTATGTCTGATAAGTGATAAATACCAGAATACCAAATAAATAATACAAATTCTGATAAATACCAAAATTCAATTGAAATAAATACCAACATAAATGATAAATTCGTGAATTTTTTACTCACCAGCATGAATCTGGTCTGTTTTTCCACAGAAGTCAGCAAGTTCATTATTGAGGAGAATGCCCGTTTTGGGGGAGAAAATTCTGGCTCCAAATCTGCAAAAAGAGAAAGAAACAGCCATTTTAACACTTTCTAAGGCACAGTTTTATTCCCGCATAGCATTGCACTCTTTAATAAAGTAATAATGCACAATATTATCTGATAGTGTTCCAGCACTCATATAAATGGAGTGAATGTGATTTGAGGGCACATACATGTGGTTGATGGTGCTGGTCACAGATACCGCCATACCATCCTCGGCGAGCACGGACACATGAGTGGTGCCATGAGAGTCCAGGTATGGAGTGACGTTGTAGTAGCTGGCATCATAAGTGCGGTCAAGGCTGATTTTTGCTCTTACTTTATCCGCAAAATGCTTCTGAATGATCTCAACTGCCTCCTATTCAAGCCACACAGAATGTCGAGGATGATGAACTAATGCATGACTTTATGTGTCCCAACCAGTGGGTTGCCAGCAATAATGGCAGTGTTGCTGTGCTGTACTCTACTGCCTGCAGTAATGATCACCCAGAACACTGCACTTAAGTCATTATAGCAGATTACACTAGTGCCTCCAGAGAGTGTAATGACTGTAATGTTTCTGTTGAGATACTAAAGCACAGCCTGACCAATGGTATCATGCCTTTAACACTTTAACACAGAGAAGTTAAACATGTTAAACAATCAACAAAGCCTACCGTTTGAGAGGCAAAATTGGGATCTTTCATGAACTTCTTAAGACCGTTGGCGAATTTACAGGTTTCTACGTAACGCTGAAATGTTAAGACCTTCTTGTCTCCCTCCAGAGATGCAGGATTTAGGTTGAAACCTGAGGAAAATAGAGAAATGAATCAGTCACATCAGATTTGAATTTCTTGTTTCTTTAAGCAACTCTTTATCACTTCTAAGTGTTCTTTCATTGTGTGAACCCTCACATGCAAAATGATTCAAATCTCTCAGACTGGTGTGTAAATTCCAAAAATATCAGGCATGGAATGGTTGTAATATTTCTAAGTTAGCAAGTGGTTTGCCAGTAGGGTTGAAAAGTGGTGGAACATTTCCTTTTTAAATTTCCCGAAAATGTACAGAAGTTTAGTAATTTTTTTTTTTTTGTACACATTTGGAAAAATGGGCTAAAGACAAAAAGGACTGGGCTGCTGCTGAGTGGTTCAAAGTTATGTTCTCTGATGAAAGTAATTTTGCATTTCATTTGGAAATCAGGATCCTAGAGTCTGGAGGAAGAGAGGAGAGGCACAGAATCATTGCTTGAGGTCCAGTGTAAAGTTTCCACAGTCAGTGATGGTTTGGGGTGTCATGTCATCTGCTGGTGTTGGTCCACTGCGTTTTCTGAGGTCCAAGGTCAACGCAGCTGTATAGCAGGACGTTGTAGAGCACTTCATGCTTCCTGCTGCTGACCATTTTATGGAAATGCAGATTTAATTTTCCAACAGGACCTGGCACCTGCACATGGTGCCAATGCTACCAGTACCTGGTTTAAGGACCATGGAGAGCAAACTCTCCTGACCTTAACCCCATAGAAAATTGATGGGGTATTGTGAAGAGGAAGATGGGATATACCAGACCCAACAATGCAGAAGAGCTGAAGGCCACTACTAGAGCAACCTGGGCTCTCATAACACCTGAGCAGTGCCAAAGACTGATTGACTCCATGCCACGCCACATTGCTGCAGTAATTCAAGAAAAATGAGCCCGACTAAGTATTGAGTGCTGTATTTGCTCCTACTTTTCATGTCCACACTTTTCAGTTGGCCAAGATTTCTAAAAAATCCTTTCTTTGTATTGGTCACATTAATATTCCAATTTTCTGAGGTACTGAATTTGAGGTTTTCATTAGTTGTTAGTTGTAATCATCAGGAATATATCAGTCTGTGTGGAATAAATCTATACATTATACAAGTTTCACTTCTTGAATGGAATTAGTGAAATAAATCAACTTTTTGAAGATAGTCTAATTACAGTATATGACCATAAGCAGTTTGCCCACCACAGTCACTAACAACAGCAGCAACAGCAGTGCTGTAAATACATTTATGTTTGGACAGAACATTTGTGTTATGTGTAAACTGTGAACAGTCTAGATTGTGTGTTGGTGTAAGGGGAAGGCAACAGAGTGTGTAAAAAAGAAAAGAAAAAAGTAACCAATGGTGAAATAAATATATAAAATGAATGGTATACATGTTTCCTTATTGTAGTTCAACAGTGTTGACTTTACCAAAAGCATGTTTACCTACTATTGTAATATTTAGACACAGACAAAACACAAATTCAATTTGCATATAACAAGTATGTCTCTGGTAAAAAAAAAAAAATGGTTACTACCTTTTGCAGACATGCAATAGAGTTCTGATCTTTCATCAGTTTTGAAAATCACACTTACAGTTTGGATATTGTTAAGACTGTTTTGAAAAAATGTGTCAAAGCAATTGAGTAAAAATGTAAACGAAGATTGCCAAATTTGTTTTTAAAAGCTGGTTTACTAAATTCCGTAGCAGAAGTGAAAAGGTCTGTGCCAAAGTTTAATGCCATGTTTCTTAACGCTAAACTTAAGTGTTCACTAGTAATGAATAGCGAAGGTGATGCTTCCTCAGCAAGTACCACAAATAAAGGAAAAAGGGTTAATTAGTTTTCCCACCTAGCATAGTATTGAGTATGAAGCTAAGTGTAGCTCCTCCTGCTGGCGGTGGAGGAAAGTGCATGTCATACTCTCCTAGAGCTACTTCCCAGGAACCTAATTCAGATGCCTTGAACAACCTCAAGTCTTCCAGAGAAATTGTTCCGCCTGAAATACGCAGTAAATAAACTGTGATCAATGCATATTTATGGAAATCACAATTGTAGAAAGTGGCATTCTGTATTACCTGCGCTTTGGATGTCACTGACAAGGTCTTTGGCGAGGTCTCCAATATATAAAGCATCTGCTCCTTGTTCTGCGATGATCTGAAGTGTATCTGCTAGTTTTTCAAATCGTACAATTTCCCCTTCTTTCAGTAGCTCACCTTGCTCATTCTGGAATAGCCGGCTATAAAAAACACATTCATATGAATGTTTTCGTTCTTGTTGGAATGTGACAGAATTCATTTTTGAAAAGCTCTGTTAAAAGGAACATATAGTCTGTGAATACATGTATTACCGTAATGGTGAGTCGGGCTTCTCCTTTAAGATAAGTGGCAAAAACCGAGAGAGCACATAGTGTACAGGGACGCCCTCTCTAGCCATCTTGATAGTGGGCTCAAATAAACTGGCCCAAGGTAAACGTCCATACAGTTTATGAGCTCGTTCATAGCCACGGATATCACCTGGTACACCGATCCAGTGAGCACCTATAGAGAGAGAGAAAGTACAGCTATCATTTGTGCTTAAAGTGCTCAGTGTGTATTGTTATAATAAATAAGAAAGCTACTTTCTATATGATGCAAAACAAGGTCTGTATTTAAGGATAATTAGGTTACATCTTTTAACATTGCACACACACACACACACACACACACACACACACACATACATATATATATATATATATATGTATATAAACGGTCCACTCTCACCTTCCATTGGCTGTATTGTGGTTGGACACATGGTAAGAAGGTCAGTTTTAAAAGCTTTTGGGACAGTCTCTCTGGCATTGATTACTCTCACTCTGCCTAGATAACAGAGAAGTGGATGAACATTAATAATATGCTTTATAAAACAAAATAATGATTTGTTTGTGGTATTAAAGGTAGGATAATTCTCACCACTTTCTTCCCGTATTGTGAATATAGATCCTCCACCAATGCCCATACTCTGAGGATTTATGATTGACGTGCAGAGTAAAGTAGCAATGGCTCCATCTACCGCTGAGCCACCCAACTGCAGTATATCTCTAGGAAGAAAAAAAAAGAGGAGAAAAAAGACAGACTTCAGCTATGGGAGGGGTTTTCAAGCGATTTGATGTCAAGGGGATCCAAATACAATAATCCCACTGGGAAGGGGCCCCTTCCTAAAATTTAAAGACAGCTTTAGCTATCATTTACATAGAAAATATGTGGTTTCCAATGAAATACCTGTATTTGTATTGTAGAGGGTTTTTTTGTTATGAGTTTTTTGCTAAATTAATATTGTGTCTGTTAATATGCCCATTTTCAGTAGACTTTTCAATTTTTACAATAATTAACGGTGAACTTCACTCCCCCTAACTGGATTCTGTTCACTCTCTATTTTTCGGGTCAGAACCGCGGTTCTTTTATGTCATCACATTAAAGTGGAAACTGTTTACCTCTGTTGCTAGGTAACGACTGCCCAGAAGAAGGCGGAAAAATTATAGTGCTGCTGACCTCAATTTTGTACTTCGGTTTTCGAACCTTATATTGTTTGTTTCCCAACGGTCATACCATATATCGATAAGGTTCCAAAGAACGAGGGAGTTCATTACTACTGGAGGACAGGAGAATTGTAATTGCAGTGCATCGGTCCCGCAGGAGAAGGCAGTGAACACACACACACACACAAGTGTTGGGTTTTGTGATTTATGGGGACACTCCATATGGTGTAATGGTGTTTATAATGTACAGACTTTATTGCCCTACATTGACCCTACACCTAAACCTTCCCCTTACATGAAACTACAGGCATTTTTAGATTAAAAAAAAAAAAAACTTAATTCTTTGTGATTTATTAGTTTCTTTTCCCTTGTTGACCTCAATTTAGCTCTCATTTGTGTGTATTCAGGTTTAAGTACCCACCAGAATAGAAAAACACACCGCACACACACTGTCACCGAAACATTGCAGCACCAAATGTCATTTTTATCTACATTCAAATAGGCTACTGTAGTCAACAAAGCGGTCTGATTTACCTGTCCGACCTCTGAAACAGTACCGCGGTATAACCAAAAAAATCTAATATTTAGAATTTGTTTTTATTTCCTTGTACCTTTCACCTACTGACTGACACGAGAAAGAATAGGGATATACAACAACAACAAATGAGGAAGTGTTTTGGAAAATTTGCTAATTTCTGCAGGTGGCCACGTTTAAACACGTTTTAAGACTTTTAAGGCTGGCATAACCAATGTGTGTTTGTGTTTACAAATTATCTAAATTTACACAGTTAATCATGGTTAGTCCTATTTCAGACTACTTTCACCTTTCAAAGTGCGATATCTGAATGTTTAAACCCACTTTACAGTAGTGAACACAAAAATGAAATAGTGTATAAGAATTTAGCGCTATAGGTCTAAATCATTAGTTGTTGTGCAAGATTGTCTCCTCTACCGAGAGGAAGTCAGAGATTGGTGTCAAGAGGATTAGTAGGCTGTGAAGATACTTCACCTAATTAACTTCAAACTTTCTGTGTCCATTTAACCGGACGTTTCACCTCAGCAGCCACTCGTATCCTCACATTCACCTGACCCAAGGATTACAACAACCTAACGTTAATTGTCATTTTCCAAGAAAACGTGATCATTCTCATCAAAATACGCGTTTCAATAAAAAGTTTTGATGCTAGAGTTGACTTAAACATTTAATCTAGTCATCCGTAAACACGCAATTTCTGAATTTAGAATAACACAATCCATAGTGCAATGCATAGCCCACATAATCTACTACGTTACATGTAGCCTATCCTATAAGGTAACGTTAAGTAAAAGGCACAATCACTCACCGCCCGACTGTTGAACAGGTTTCGGAGTCCGCTGCCACTGCTGCGTTTTTGTAATGTCCGTCAGAACACAGCTCGTTAAAGTGAGTCGCGCAAATGATGATAATTAAAACAATACATACAATCGAAATACTTATGCACAAGCAAACTTTCTCTTTCCGTCTCGCCATTGTTTCCCGACCCGTTGCGGCTGTATCGGTGAACTTGTAGAGCATGCAGCAGAAGAGCACTATCAGCCCTTCCCTTGCGGTGTCAACGCCTAATTATTAAGCGCATGTCAAGGTGTAGAGGTCGAGTCTAAATTGGATTGTGTTAAGTGTTTTTGTAAGAGGTGTTTTTGCACCCTCAGAAGATATTAGGCAAACTTCCCTATCTAGAATCTACAGAGACATTCCCCCCTGCAGCCAACTGCAGGACCACCCCAGCTTAACACCCCTTTTTTGACCACCATGTGTTGTGACTCAGAGGGATGGGGTCATATTACTACCACACCAAAAATGAGTCACTATTTTTCCTACATGTGATACTTTTGAATGAAATGGTTTAATAATATTTTTGAATGTAGCCAGTTAATTGTTACAAGGTGGTGCACTGTTTTGCAGGTTACTTGGATATTTTCCCCATCAAACCATATGTCAACACTCTAGTTGGTCAACAATTATAATTCATACTTTGATATAAAATAATCTCTCTTAAGGCTAATTCACACAGCATCGACGTAGGGTGACGGACTTGTTAGAACAGTATGTTTCCGCTACTGACTTGCTTCCGCTACTGATGCTTTTGGTTGGCACTTGTTTAGAACATGTTGAACTTGTTTAATCAGCATTTGTCGATTCATTAAACTCAAGAGAGTAGGGCACAATACAAACATAAAACACTCTCAATGTTTATTACAAATTGGCCTCATGGAACAGTAAGTGTATGAGACAAAAATGTGTCACCATTGTACATGTGGGACTTGTTATTGTAACCACAAAGTATGCTGCAGTTTTATGTATGCAATGTAAATTTCATTATATATGCATGCAGCCATATTTTCTAACTGCACATATAGTCGGAAAACAAAAACAGAGATGATGATACAGCAACAAACTACTTCAAAAGTCTTTTTCAAAGAGTTTACAAAGACATCTATCAGTCATAACTTCTGATACAGTAAATTCCAGAAACTGGATAAGGATGAAAATTTAAAGTGCATGTGTTAAGCTTACAATCGAATGGATTATACTTTGAAAAGTCTACACACTGAGTGGGCATCAAAACTGCAGTATACTTTCAGCTTTAGAGACCACTACATGCACATGCAGTTTTGAAATACGAAATTTTAGAAGTAGGCATGTAGGCTATTAAGATATGAGGATAGTCCCTGACATTACAAAAATAACAACCCACAATGGATGCTGGACAATGCATAGTGAACAGGTGTTTCATATCATAGCTGTTCATTTTTTATAGCAAGACTCTCACAGTTATCATTTAATGATGTTCCATAGGGAAGTCAGTACTAACATGAAGGATGACTGATTTGCAAGAATCATTGTTCTCATATTGGCTTATTAGATATTAATAGCTGCATTTATGTGCACACAATGTTAAAATTCATATTACAAAAAGTTTAAAGGTAATTAGGAATGCATGTATTAAAAACTCTACGAATGCATCAATTAGATATACTCTGGAAAAAGTTCTATATATTTCACTTAATTTCATTTCAGCTCTCATAATGTTTAGTATCCCAACATTAAGTAACTTATAACCGAGCTTTTAGAAAGCAGAACTGAAAGAAAAAAATAGTTAAAAAAAAATCTGATTTTGTTGATAAGCTCCTCGTATAACTACTGAGAAAATGGGAGGTCCTTCATAAAATCTAGATGTTTGAAAATCTCTCGCGGACACAAACGCACAGAAAACTTGGAAGCTGCTTAGCTCGCTTGTCGCCTGAAGGCAAGTTTCAAGTTTGCCACTCTCAGTCATTTGTGCAAACACTTTCATTGTAGTTTTCTGGAAAAGCGCCAGAATTAAGCAATACGCCTGCATAACCGCATTTCGAACAGGACCGTTGCCTAGATATCAGACTTGAACAAATCAGTTGTCCGTGTGACTCTAGTCTACTGAGCTGAAGAAAAAAAAAGAATAAAAATGAAAGCAAACTAATCGACGAAATACCTCTGGAAATATAGCAACGATGCAAAGTTGCAATTTCAAAACAAAGTAACAAACCATAAAGCGTTACATTGTTTGCCGCGAGAGTGATAAGCGCTCAAGAGTGTGACGTCAGAGGAAGTTGTCTGTTTGGCGTGCAATGCACCATGGGAATTGTAGGCCGTTGGGGGGTGTCACTTGTAAACAACTACTAATGTTTGTATTAATGACACGCACTCTTAGAGTACCACGTGGCAGAAGTGGGATTTACAGAAGTGTTCTTTGTCATATTTTCCGTGATTAGTTCTTATTACACTTATTAATAGGCTACTTTTCCATATCTTTTGTCTGAGAATGACTAACGTTACGTGAGCAGCTGTACGTAACAGGTAAGTTCCGAAACGATTCGGTGTTTTGAATGAATCTTCTAAATGAATAAAACGCTATATTCTAAGCACTTCTCGGCATTTATCGACCATTGAAGAACACGACTGCTTTCCTGCCTTTAAATTCCCGAGGCAGTTTTTAGTTTTAGCAAATTTTAGCTAACCAGTGTTTGGAGTATGAATTAAAAACTTGTCATTCTGTGTGAAAATGACTGATGCTATCCTTAATTCATAATTCTTGTATTTAATAACAATAGCAGCGATTTCTCTTTTATTTTGCGTTATGTTGGGGGAAACTATGAAGCAGAATTGTTTGGGTAAGTTAATAAACGGCTCGCGTGTTTAAGGAATCGTTGAGTGTAGGTATATATCGCCCACTGGTTAACCATAACATGCAGAAAGGCTCCCCGAATTTGTCATTTAGTGAATCTTTTTGGTGAACGGATAAAGATTCGATTCAATGAGATGATTCGAAATCCCCCACCTCTACTGTCTGAGACACCCTCCTTCTTCGGTTTACAACCTGCACACATCTGTTTTAATACACTTAGAATAATATAAGTAATTATTTACGTTATTACCAATGTTATTATTCGTCTTAATGTGGTAACTAGGATCATTAACATTATAATGAACCATTTGTTATGGTTTTAGTAGCCAGTCAATCAGTTATGCGTCTTCGTTATATAAACGCGCAGATTTCAATGATGAGACGTTGGACGTCCGTCATGTTGTTTTCTGCCCGCTTGTCTTCGGCATTATGGACGTCGCCTGACAGCGCTTTACGGACATAAGGGCAGGACTAGAAACTGCAATGAAACACAGCGACAGGGAGGTGTCTGAGAGGGAAGTGTAGAGGCAGGATAACTGGCAGCGCCGGGCGGAACAACAGTCGCTGCGAATCTGACAGACAAGAAGTGCCGCGAAGCTCCTGGTAAATATGCAATTGAATGGGCGTTAATTTGCGCATCGACTCGTTACAGCCTTTGCATGCTTAATCTTATCATTTAAATGTTGCATTAGGTGATTGGGGTTTATTTTTCTTTGTGCTGTGTTATTGTACGCATTCCCCTGCTGTTGCTCTCTCTCATAATCTGTCTCTGTTGACAGCCGCCGTGATATGTTGCATTAAACCTTAGGTTTGTTTTTGTCTTTCATCTTTACTAGCCTGTCAGGTTGCATTCCATCTGAGGGATCCTAATGCAACAGTAAAGCAACAATTCCCTGTTGTCTTTATGTCAGGCAATTAAGCTCTATGGGCAAATTTGTCCCTGCTGCAGGTTTGTGTGTACTGTCTGCATGCTTTTATTGCAGTATGCTTGGAATTCTCTCATGACTCCTGATTTTAAAAAGTGCAGTGCGGAGGTGTTGAAAAGACTGAATTTCAAATGCCATACCCATGTGTGCTGCGGTCCCTATCAAGCTGCTCGTCGGCCTGTGCGTGAGTGTGGGGAGGGGGAGAAGAAGCCAAATGTGTGTGGGTGGTATATAGAAATGATCATGTGGTCAAACCGGGCCATCAAGGCAGGTGTGATGCAGTTTGCCTCGACAGCAATGTCGGCGTAGTGTTATTCTGCTGCACTTTATCACGAAATCTCTTTATATCTGCTATTTTTCTCTCTCCCAGGTGCCCTCGGGTGCACTGTGTTCCTGTTGGTCTGGATCAGGAGGCAAGAAGCAGCTGAATTATCTCACGGCAGCACACCGTCAACATTTCCAAATGCATTGAAACGGAAATGAAAAGCGCTCTTGCATTAACCCAAGCGATCGGCACGTGATCGAATTAGACTGCACAAAAATCTCCTTGATGACGGACAAAGGCTGTGCCACTTCAGTTAAACACCAAATCAAGCCGTCCAATGCACAAGCTAACAAACAAGAATCTCTAAGTCATATCTGCATGTGCGTTTGAGACAGAGTGTGTATGTATGTACGTATGCAGGGATGGAGTGGTCTTTAGAGCGGATGAGGGAATGGGTGGCAGGTGGCATGCAGTCAGTGCGGGAGTGTGAGTCCAGTGCTCTAGGCACTGCTCTTTGTCTCGCCCTTCTGTTTATTTGGTACTGTTACCGTGTTGGATGCGAACACTCCGCACCTTCGCTCCGCGGTGGTTTCAGCCCCGAGCCGCGTGTCGGGGCAGTTCCTGGTGGAGTTCTCGCCTCAGACCTTTCAGCCCGAAGAGGCTCGAAACTCCGTCAGATCGGCGGGGTTGGAGGAAGCGGAGTCGGCGAGGAAGAACTCAATGGCTTTGCCTTCTGCCAGTCGCCTGAGTGCTTTCGTTGCACCAAACCCGGTGAGGGCCTGAACCAGCGACTCTACCATAGCCTGCAGGAGTATGCCAAGCGCTACACCTGGGCCGGCATGGGCCGTGTGCACAAAGGCGTACGTGAACAAGGCCGATATCTGCTCTGCAAACGCCCGTCCATCCAGAAACCTGAGGTTTTCTTCCTGCCAGACCTTCCCTCTGCTCCTTTCTTCTCACGGGAGGCCCAGAAGCATGACGTGGAGCTCCTGGAGAGAAGTTTTCCTGCACTCCTGGCTGAATTTGAGAGCGTGTACCGGCTGCCAACTAGTCGGGCCGGCTCTTCGCTTCCACTGGGCTGGAAGGCCAACAGCACACCTCGTGGCCAGTGGTGGACCTTCTATCTGGTGAACCAGGGTACTCCGATGGTGCTGAACGCCAGGCGCTGTCCACGTGCTTGGAGGGTGCTCGGACAGCTCCGTACCTTTATTGCGAATAATGTGTTTGGAAACGCCTGTTTCTCTGTGCTCAGTCCCGGAGCCACCATCACTGAGCATTACGGGCCAACCAACGTACGTCTGCGCTGCCACCTTGGTAAGAGGTTAAAGGATGTAAATATATATACACTACCAATCAAAAGTTTGGGCATACCTTCTTATTTAATAAAAAGATTTTATTAAACAATTTTGGAATTAAAGTAAAGTCATCTAAACTATAAAATACCACAAAAAAATTGAGAAATGATATAGAATTATGCTGCTGTTCAAAAGTTTCTGGTCAGTATATTTTTTTTCTTGGAAAACAATACTACATAAATTGAGATGGATGCATAATTTTTTTTTTTTGGAAATTACAGTAAAGACATTTATAATATTACATAACATTTATGATTTATTATATATTTATTTTGAAGTATCTTGATTTTGTTTTCACAAAAATATTTTCTGATCCCACTCAAACAACTTTTTAAACAGTATTGAAGGAGTTCACATGTATTTTGGTTGTCTGGATGCTAAAAATATATGTTTTTGGTTTTGTATATGTGAATTTCATTTTGATGGCACATTTTATACTTTACATGAAAATGAGAAACATCAATTCAGTCAACAATTCAGAGAACAAACGTCTGACTGGTAATGTTAGCATTATATGTGAGCGCAGCAATATATACAGCGATCTGTGTGGCTGTTTTAAGGTGTGTAAGCCATTTTCTCTGTGTGTGTGTGCAGGATTGAAGGTGCCCTCTGGTTGTGAATTGGTAGTTGGTGGAGAACCGCAGTGCTGGTCTGAGGGAAGCTGCCTGCTGTTCGATGACTCTTTTCTTCACACTGCTTTCCATGATGGTGAGAAATAATGTGTAGAATTAATATCATAGATTGTCGTGCATCAAGCATCTATTCAGTATTAAGGAGAAAACAAAGTGTGCAGTAGTTATTTAGTGGATTTTTGATGCCCAAGTATTTTTTCAATCGCAGTGTGATTAGTATAAAGCCAATATATGATAGTACGCTATTTAATTTAAGTATTAAATATAAAAGCAATTAAAGACTGTAAACAACAGTAAATGGAGTAAACTGTTAAATTTGTGTGGGCTGGGATCATATTTTGTCGAATATAAAAACCAGCTAGAGTAAAGCAAAGTTTAAAATGAAGAATTTCTAATTGCTCGTTTGTGAGTTGTCTGCTAACAACAGAATGCACCTGTCTCCATCCACTTTGCACAGATGGACTGTTACGCAAAGACTACTTGTATTTTTATACAGGCTATGCACACTAGAAGGACTAACAGCTGATGCAGTTTGCAAATGTTCCTGCCATTAATGTTCATTAGATATTCAAATGCTTCTTCAAAATGCATATTTGCTGAATGCCAACCGTATATATGAAACAAATATTATTGCACAGCTATCAAATATTAGACAGAACTGTTAAACACAAATAGTGACTGGAGAAAGGGATCTTCTTTGTATCTACAATTAATCAGAGCCCCAATGTAATTAAGAAGCGTTTAAATAATATGTATTGCATTCGTTCAACTCGTTCTAATTTTGAGTATGCCACAGCCATATCACCCTGCAGCCTGGGAATGCTCGCTAAGCAGGGTTGAGCCTGGTCAGTAGTACGTAGATAGGAGACCTATTGGGAAAACTAGGTTACTGCTGGAAGAGGTGTTAGTGAGACCAGCAAGAAGTGCTCACCCAGAGGTTTGTGTGTCCTAGTGCCCCAGTATATTGATGGGAACACTGTCAAAAGGGTACAATGTTTTGGATGAGACGTTAAACTGAGGTCCTGATTCTTTGAGGTGAATAAAAATCCCATGCCACTTCCTGTAAAGAGTAATGGTGTAACCCTGGTGTCTTGGCAAAAAAAAAGTCCCCATCCACTGAATTGGCTCTCATCATTCTGGTGGATGCTCCACACTGGTGGTAGTCGAGGAGAGACCCCGTCGTTTGATCATAAAGCGATATACAGCAATACACAGTGAAAGCTCTATATCCACCTTTTTCTTCAACGCTGAAATTTGACGTGCAGTAAACGGTTTGCACTCCAAACCAGTGTGTTCATAATTTAGGTAATGCATTAAAATAACATATGACAAGCCCATTTTCAATATCAAGCAGCAAAACGAACGGTTTAGCACAGCTAAAAAATTACAAATGGATGCGGCCAAAGTTACGTCACAGAAAGGTTGGTTAGATACTTTGTTCATTTACTCAATCTATCAAATGATAAATTTGCATAAAAAACACCCAAACCATAATCAATATAAGTTTTTTTTGTTTGTCTTTGACATGCAAAATACATGCTGTCACCTGAGAGACATACAGCAAGATCCTCAAGCAATGGCAAGGGTGCCATCCTCAAAACCAGTTTAAATACACTTTTCATAAAAACCTCTAATTGTCTAGCATACACATATCTACATCGTTATCCAGGTAAACTTCTCAGACTGAGCGGTAACAGTATATAGTGAATAAATACAAAAGATTGGTTATGTATGACTAAACACATGCTTAATGCAAAAGAAGAGTATATGTATATGCTTTCTGTGTATGTGAGGTAGTGTAAAAGTTATTGGTGTGCAGGCACACACTTACTGATTTCCATATCTGTGTGTCAGGTACTCCAGAAGATGGCCCGAGAGTGGTGTTCATGGTGGACCTGTGGCATCCAAACGTGGCCGCAGCCGAGAGACAGGCACTTGACTACATCTTCACCCCTGGGCGCTGAAAGAGAACCGCGAGGAGAAAATGGTCAACGATTTCCATTGTACTAACAGATGAGATGAGTGCAAAGGGAAAGATGGAGTGTTGAGAACATGAGTCTCTTCCTCTAGTATACAGTACCTTTACTCTCACTTTCCCTATTGGCACAGCTTCAGTAGAGACTTCAATGTACCGTCACTATTGTACATTTTCAGTGTTTACAGAACTCTTCAAATCTAACCATAGCAAAAACCTGCTGGTGAACCGTGCTTGAGACGAAGCCGTCATGTGAACTCCTTCAATACTGTTTTAAACCCAGTGAGTGTCATAGTATCATTTCACCTAAAGCATTGACAGTCAACCGCACACGGAAATGCACTTTTTGCCAAGCCTGGTCACTGCAGCCAGGTAAGGATTGTATAGGAAGCACAGTACATTTGTTTGGTCTGTACATTTTTACTGCGATCAGGCTTACAGAAGCTAAGCTAAACAGTCGTAAATGACATATGCTGCAATGACAGGGTATTTGACATTTACCGCGCAGGAATGTGGATATATGGCAGAGATGTTATGCGAAGTGAACTGAAGCACTACCAGCGGTTGTTTAAAATGACCTCCATTAAACGCACTAGTGGCAAGTTATTTTACCGCCACACCTAAGTCAGGGTCGGAGCGCTTCGACTTGGAAGAATACGAGCACATCCAATCAGCCTGCTTTCCACTTTACTCTTTCCTACTCTGAATTTTCGAATCAAGTCGAAACGCGTTATCAATCGCTTTGTATCTCTGTGAAACTTAAAGAGGGACACGCCGCTTATTGTGTTTGGAAAACACAACGTTCTGGCTGTTAATATGTGCTAGGTTCTGCCTTTTTGTGCTTTGTCGTACTGCTTGTGAGCAGAGCTTTCGTGGTTGTCGCATCGATATTGGTACATTCCTTTTGTAAGATGACGGACAGTTTTGAGATCGTTTCGTGAGAAGTGACATTTTATATCATTGTGAGACTTTTGGAGTTGCAGATCAATTTTATGACAACGTTCGTACTTCCATGTTTCCAAATTGTGTGCCATGGACTCTCTTCGCAGTGGATGAGTAATTATGTAGATTTAATAAAGAGTCAATTTAACCTTTGTGCAGTGCTGAAAATCCTTTACCTTATTTGGTGTTCGTGGTTAAATAAGACCGGCCTTTTAAAATTGCTCTCATTATGCTTCATTACTAGAAAATCTTGGATTTAGACTTTTGTCAACTTGTTGTCTTTATATTAGCACAGGTTTCGTTTTTCTTTTTGGAAGCGATTTATCGTTTGAAAAAACAATGCAATCCAGGATCTGGTGATAATAAAGCATACTGAGAAATTGCTTTACAAGCAATTTTTTGCATGCCTGTTATTGTGTCATTGACTATAAATTCCCCAAGTCTAATAAGGGTGGTGGTGGGGTTCAAAAAAATATGTCTCTGGTTCAAAATGATTGGAACACAACATAAGAGTTAATATCTGGATCTGTGTCATTTGCTTTAAAATAAGTTCAAAAATAGCATTAAATATTGTCTTTTATATTAATGCAAATCTCGTGTGGGTGTTTATGAAAAAGAGACAGCGAAATGTGCTTCTTCTCAGGAAAATACCTGGTATTTTGACGGAACATGCTGGATGTTTGGAGGATTTTATATGGGGGTGGCAGATAGAAGGGTAGTGCTGCAAACGGCAGCCATTATCAGATGCAGCTCTGGAGATTTACATAACTAACCTCTTGCTAACACGGGGGGGAGAGAGATAAATAGTAGATAAATGAAAAGGCAGATGCAATCCACCTACGGTCCATATCTGTTCTCTGGATGGTTTTTTTGCAGCAGTTGCAGATCTAATCGGCCAGAGGAGAACTGGCCCCAACTAAGCCTGGTTTCTCCCAAGGTTTTTTTTTTCCATTCTCTCACAAGAATTTGATTTACAGAGACCACCTCTGCATTTGATAAATACATAGTTTAATCTCGACATTAGATATTACCATAGCCTAATTCTATTTGATAATGTTCATTGCTTTGCTGCAATCGGTATTATTAAAAGAGCTGTATAAATAAAAGTGACTGATTGATAATAATATTCAGTTAGTGTTCACAAGTCTTTAATAATGCAGAAAATCATTATTACAAGCAACACTTATATACTCATAAAGGCCCACGTGGTAGATTTCTTACATTGATATAAATATTAATGGACTTCTACATAGCCTACACTGGCAGGCTGTCGCGTCTTTCTGATGAATAGTGTAATCAATGAAATATTGTTCTAAAAAATTGAATAAGTATTTTCCCAAGCGCTCGGTTTTGTAATAATCTGCTGCCGGGCAATATAGATTTCAGCACTGTTTTTAAACCGTTGCTCTCGTGTCTCATGTGCCACTGCGTTCTAAATACGCGCCATTTAACTTTTTGAAATCGCTCAACTTTTTGAAATGAACTCTTTCTGAGTGAGTGTAACAGCATAAAAAATTTAGCATCTGTGCAATATAGCATCATTGACGCAAGGGGGAGCTAGACAGTCATTTCTCGGTGCACGCGACAGGGCAGGTGTACGGCAGGTAATGACGAGTCTGGATGAATGTTTCCACTCATTCTCGGAAGGTGAAGGTTAAGATTTTTAATTGGATGAGCAAGGCCTGTTTCAGTACAAAAGGACACATTTTACCAATAGCAATGTCTGAAAGAGAAAACTGACGGATGTTGGAGGTTGGCAACACATTGGAGCGACATTCTAAAGCAGACAGGGACACTGCAGGGCACATTCCCATGAGCACTACAGCAGACAAGCTCTTTCTGTGCCTCACCACACACACAGACACACTGCTGAATGCAAAAGATGTAAAAAAGGCAGGAGAAAAGAATGCTTGATATTAAATGGAATTTTAATATTAGAATAGGCTTTTCGGCAACATTCATGAATATTTAGAACAGATTAACTGTCTGTTGAGATATTTGCAAATTTAAAAGGCAGGTATTACCACATCACAAGCCTGTAATTTGCGTCAACATCTGTATTTGAAGGCCTAGTAGACTAAAAAATGCCTATGAACTAAAAGTCCTAGAAAATACTACTGATCCAAATGATCTGATGTATTTTTAAAAGAAGAAAAGAAAATTGTCTGAAGAAAAAAAATCCTTTTAGTCTGAAGGATCACAATCTAATACTTTTGACTGAGGAAGGCAGAGGTAAAATGTTGGGTCTAAATGTCATGTTTTATGCAGGTTGTCTCAGTTGTGGTTCATAAGGAATAAATGGACCATGGAGTGGCCTGCGGCTGGGATGTCCTGCACATGCGGTGCAATAGGATGCTGTGTTTAATCAAGTGAAAATCTGTGGGCGAGAGAAGAGAACTCCTTAACATGATGCGTTCTGAAAACTTTATCACCCTGGGGACACAGAACACATTCAAGAAGGTTGAAAACCCTGGGAGGATGGGACGGTTTTATGAGTTAATATAAAAATATGTTTTGTGATTTATGCAATGGTGTAACAAGCACATAAGACTGGGGAAGCGTAAATTAAAATTTTAAGATCAAGCACCGAAAAAACAATATTAATCAACCACTTTTCTGAATACTTATGGTTACAGTCCTACTTTATGAATCTTATTCTGGTTCTTGCAATGAGATTTTAGCAAGAGTACACGTTGACATGTAGTTGCAAAATATCGATTGGTCATTAGAAGATTTTGGGGGTTCAAAACAAAATCAGAAATACAAATAAAGCTGACATTATTTTATCTTTGACATTTATTATTATTGATAGTTATTCTTATAAATACATTGGCCTGCAACAATTAAATAAAATCATAATCAAATATACTTTTTTCATTATTATTCCAACATTATTTATTTATATTTTATGTGATAAACGTGTTAAGCTCAGAGTTGCTCATTTATAGGGCATCGTGAAATATTAAATAGGTTTTTCAGTAAACGTTCGTTTTGTGTATGTTTTATCTGATATACCTGCTATACCTCACAAGTTTACATAGGACATAATTAATTATTAAATGTGTTTTCATAGCATATATTGTAAGCTATTACTTTATTTATATTTTATCTGATAAACCTGTTTGACATAGCACACAATAAAATATTAAATACAAGTTTTCATTAAACCTGCATTATATTTTGTCTAAATTATATTTGACAAACCTGCTATAGCCTACCTCTTAATTTAATTCATTAAAAACATATTTTTAAACACATTATAAGGTATTCAATGATATTTTACCTAACTCGATGTTGCATATAAATGCTTTACTTCGGCAATATTCAGTTTGCTTATCATTTTTAAATGTCCAGTGAAGTCTTGTGTCCATATAGGCGTATATGGTCAACATTAATCTCAAATTCTTTATAAAGCATCTATGAGAGAGATTTTTTCTATGTTTTGGTCCATGCATTGCATGTTATGTTGTGTCACCCACAGGCATCTGATGATGCACACCATACGTTTTGCGTGTCCTCTCTCTCTTTTTCTCTCTCTCTCTCTCTCTGAATCTTTTTTGGTTTATTTCCTAGCCCATCTCCCCTTACCTACGCGTCCTACCAGAATAGCGCTTATACCGCCTTACGGAGCAATCAGGTGGCACCAACTCCAAGAGGAGAAGATCTCGACAGCATCATTTCAAGCCCAACATGCCATCGAGGAGGTGCCGATGTACTCTCAGCACTCTACACCGGGCTATTATATTCAAATGATGATAATGTGACACCTCAGAGGTCAGCCTTTACCTTCAAGGGCATTTTACTAGGCTGAGGATGAGTTTCACGCTCCCCAAAAGCGAATCGAAGACCTCCTTACTAAGATCCTCCGCGCCGGCCAGGAGCGATCATCCCGGAGCCCGGCGGATACACCATCAGCGCTCCGCGGCGGTGGCGGCGGCATCTGGAGCGGAGACGGCGGATTGCGATGCGAGCTCGCGGAGACCCCTTTGTCACCCCTCACTGGTCGGTACCCGGAATAGCGCAGAGAAGAGCCACCCACAACACTCCCACTCCCATGGACACGCTCTTTCCACGGCTCACAGTCAGGAGAACCTGTCGGAGATTCCAGATGGAAGCGAACGCAAGGCAACCAGACGACACCACCACCATCATCATCATCACCATCATCACCACAATCGTCACCATCACCATCACCGCCACCGGTCCACTCGGGACGACCTGCCTCAGGAGCCCCGACCCAAGCACTCTCACGCCGCTCGCATGCCCACCAGAACTCAGTCTTTCTCCGAGTCCAGGGACGAAACGACTCTGTTTTTTGAGTCCCCTCAACTGGCCCGACCGGGGTCTTCATCGAGCAGAGAGGCGTGTCCAGCCTCCACCTCCTCATCCTCGCCGGTGCCCGCTTCCTCCAGCCGCTCCTCCCGCAGATCGGGGAGGTCCAGCGCAGCATCTTCTGAAGCGGACTTCAACCTGCGGCCGTTCCTCAGCTCAGTGTTTGGGCAGGTAAGGCCTAAACAGACGCTGTTAATACTACTTTTACAATGGGTCTCATTTAAATATAGCTGTAAAACACGTCAGAAACTTTATGCTGCAACTATAGACAGTCGTGATTTTAGGAAGGCTTAAACGTCATAAATAAAATGACGTGTAACAGAAACGCTTGCATTTCTCTCATCAAGTTTGAACATTGTGCTAATGACTAAATGTTTTGTGTAAATAGGCTATACTCGTTTCTAAAGAGGGAAAGCTTGATGGAGAGTTGCCTTATACTAAAGTCAAGGTTATAGCAAAGGGAGGAATAGAGGTAAATTTATAGGGAATATATGCGCTCCATGAAAACAGTTGAGTCTATTAAAAAGCTTTTTATAGGCTTTATTTTGTCCAGCAAGGTCTAAACATTGTCAGACCCACAACTGTTATTAAAAAATTTGAGTTCAAAAAAGTTTCCAGTTGAATTCAAAATAGTGTCAAGAAAACTGATAGATCCATACAATCTAATAAATCAAGAGGGAACATGTATCATTCCAAACATTTATCAAATATTTTTTACGAATTTATCATATAAATTTTCAAATATTCATCAATTTATTGTTTTAAGCTGGTGCTGTTCCTGAACTTTCCAAGTTGTTCACTTGCTTTAACAAGTTTGTCGTATGAAAGAATTCAAATGTGAAATCCTACAAGTACTACTGGAATTTTTTTCTGAAACAAGCGTTTTTATCAGGCTCTTTGTTTACGTTCAGTCATTTCACGTCAGTAGCAACGAAAATGCCTATTCATTGCCAATTAGTGGTGGGCCGTTATCAGCGTTGGGTTGGAGTCTATAATACAAGCTATGGTGACTTTCACCTTTAGCGCGGATGTAGAGCCGAATTACACTGTAGCCTTATTCGGACGGGACTAGTTTTCTAAACTTCTGTACGTGTGAGCTTCGATCCTTATCACCTGTCCTCCGTGATCTTCACATACCGCTTGGAACGCATTGGTATTAGATCCACGAAACCTGCGCGCTCACAGACTTGCGCGTCACGTGCGCGATATGTTTGTTTATCCTGAAGCGTCTGATCGCGGCTGCGGATAAATGCACTTGCCTTTTCTAATGCTTTTATACAAAACTGATGAACACAGTCAGTTATGTTTTCTGAGCAGAGCAAAACATCTGATATATCTAAAGAGATCCGTGCATTAGTCTGAATGCAGCCTGTTAAAGCTGCTGCTGTCTATAATCTCATCAATAATAATCAAGCGGCAATAATGCAGAGGAAAAAAAGAAAATACAACTTTTAAAATTCAAAAATATTTCTGTAAACTTTTGTATACTCAAAGAGAACTTTTTAAAATAAGTAATAGTTATAAAAGATATTTATTTAATGATAAAAAAGTAAATTTTGCACAAAATAAATGTGATTTTAAATGTAGCCATGTGCAGTAATCCTGAATGAGAATGTGATA
>JAUMHG010000290.1:4146984-4158727 GCA_032359395.1 Enteromius anoplus
AAAAACTGAAAAAGGTCAATGAAGGTTTCTGGTTCCCAGAATGCTTTGCAGTAGGTTGTTATTTTATAGTTTTATTCCGTAAAGACAAAGACTTGTTAATGTTTAATGTTCATTTAACTTTGAACAAATAGTTGCCAGTAAACAACATAAATTTAAATCTACAGTAAGTTACTGGCAAACAGCTGCATTAACTACAGCAAATTTTTTACAGTGCAGCTTCAAGGTTAGAGCTATTCTCTATGTACAAACAGTAAAAAGCACCACTTGTTAGATTAGAACTGGCGGGCCAGTTAGAAAACATAGGCAAATGAGACCAATTATTAAAAACCCCATTCAAGGTCAGAGCGTTTCTCACTGTGGCCCTCCATCTGTCATTGTTTATACTGTGACGGTCCATTTACATTTGCCTCAGCTTTTTTTTTTCTCCTCGGAGCCCCTTAATACAGTCATTTTACAAGGTTTTCTAATCGAATTCGCTACCTAGTTAACTTAAAGTCACCGTTATTGCCTGTGCTGCATCATTCAAGTCTAAAATGTTGGAGTATTTAATTGGCATTCATGGAGGAATCTCACATTACTGGGAGAAACCTTCTGTTTGCAAGTATGTTGTTTAGGCTGTCAGCCTCAGACGCTGTATGAATCAGTGAGGCTGGCTTACAGTCTCTCGCTGGGTGTGTGTGTAAACACAATTTACCAGAAATGCAGCGTAGTAGGCTTCGGATCACAGGGGTGACACATTCCCTATATCGGTCTGTCTAAATTCCCAACGCTTGACTTGAGCGTTGGGAAAAATGTCCTTGGATGACAATGCGACTCTTTCCCTCCATAAATCTTGTAGATGGTAAACCAGATATGGTCTCCACTTGTCTTTGGTGCTATTTTTAGTCTCACACCTCTTTGTGTATCTGTGTCGTTCCTCTGATATATATATTTTTTTGGTCTACTGTCAAACACACCCCTCCTACTTTGCTCTTACTGATGTGTTTTTGAGGTGACAATGACCTTGCCAGGCTCTTCTGGGAGATCAAGAAGCAGATACTTGAGCGTGAGGGTGTGAAGATGAAAAGAAGGAAAATTAATGGATATAGTGTCAATATTTTACTCTATGTGTATGTATGATGAACGTGCAAAAGCCATCTTTTCAGAGTGTTTCCTTGTCTACAACACGAGCCTGATACACCTGTAATACAACATGTAATTTCACAGTTTTTCAACGTTTTTAATAAGAATTACAGGTCAAAAAAATGAAACATGAATTTTCATGTCATATCAACTTAATCTGTTTTGAATATGTGGGTAGAGCTCTTTAGATTCACCTAGAGTGTATAGATCAAACATCATTCGTTAACTTACAGTGATTAATGAGCTCATTCTCTCAGTCAGTAAGGGGTTAATTAAATGCCTTCATCTCTTTACGCTTTCACAGGTCTGTCTCACAGTTTTAATTCTTCTTTCTCATGTCTTATTTTAGAGCATATGTTTTTTAAAACAGTGTTTCCCAACCTTTTAGTCTTTGTCAGTCCCATCTCTAAGGCTACATTTTTTTCATAACAAATGATATAGTAGATATTGTTTTCAAAAAAAAAAAAAAAAAGTAAAAATTAAGTTCATATCATAGTTCACCCAAAAATGAACATTTGCTAAAACCACTCACTCTGGGGCCATTCGATATTTAGATGAGTTTGTTTCTATATCAGAATAAATTTAAAGAATTGTAGCATGACACTACTTTCGATCTTCTGCAATGAAAGGGTGACTTTTGAATAAATGTTCAAACCACTGATAAAAACATCACTAAAATATACCATACCACTCCAGTTCATAGATTAATGTCTGTTCGGAACTAACAGATCCATCAAAACGTCTTAAATATCAAAATGTTGCATTAGACTAAAATACTAATCCAGTTTTAAACAAATATGAAGGTGGATTGAGACTGTTTGGGCTAAAATTTTGGCAAGACGTGTCTGTTAAAGGTTAAAGGAACACAATACTTCTTTTGGAAACTTCATTTTTAAACTCCCCTATAGATAAACAGTTAAGTTGTACTGTTTTGAATCCATTCAGCCGATCTCCGGGCCTGGCGGTAACACTTTTAGCTGCAGCTTAGCATAGATCATTAAATCTGATTAGACCGTTAGCATCTCGCTCATAAATGACCAAAGAGTTTCAATGTTTTTCCAATTTAAAATTTCACTCTTCTATAGTTACATCATGTAATAAGAACAATGTAAAAAATGAAAAGTTGCGATTTTGTAGTCTTATATGAACTATGCTCTCATTCCGGCGTCGTTATCAAGGAAGTTTGCTGCTGTACTGATAGTCTCAGGCTCAGACGTCACGCCCATGGAGCGTTGGCTGAATGTCTGATGCATATGGTATACTTTTCTGGAAACACTTCAGCAGTATCGAAGTCGTCATCTGATTGGTTGAATTTGAGCGGATTTCCGGGGGGTGCGAGTGTCGCGTTTATTTTCGGTCCGCCGGGAAACAAAGCGCAGACGTGTAATTGCGGAAAAAAAACCTGTTGTGTTTACATGAGTGACAATAAGCATTTATTAAGATCAGTTAAACGTTGGGTTCTCAAAAGTATGCGATCCAATTTTACTAGTTGTGTGTTTCCTCCTATCTATTATGGGAGATCAAGTGAAGTTACAGTACCTAACTCAGAAGGGGATATCATCTGTTTTTTTTCTTGCAATCGCAGCTGGACGATTCAGTATTGTGTTCGATTCTCCAGAATTGCTCGTGGGTGTTAAAAGGTAGAGAGATATGCTTTAAACAGATGTTTACCGCGAGCATCTCATCGGGATTTGACTGACTGTTGCACGCCGCTCTGTTGTTGTGGGGGCATTTCCCCGAAACGTGACGCTGAATGAAACAAACTGTGATTGGTTGTTTGACATGTCGATCAAACGCCCTTATGGGCAGGCCTTGACGGCTACGCGAGACTATTGTACTGGTGGCTTGCAGGCAGAACCTGATTTTGTTGAGTTCGGCGTGTCCCTGGGTTAACATCTTATTTGACCTTGGGACAACATTGTGATTAGCCAATCAGATTTGAAAAACCAGTTTATAGTTTTTGTGAAGTTTAGGCTTACAATCAGTGTTTGGTGCTTGTACATCAGTATCGGTCATCTATCATTTCCTCTGATTTTAGGCATGGGTAGGGTTAGGTTTAGTTGTAGAGATATGGTCTAAACTAAAATTTTGGAATAAAATGTTGTTCCAGGGTCAGCAAAATATATTAACCCAGGAACATGCCTAACTCAGCAAAACCAGGACGTGCTTCGGTTGCAGCACGCACAATAATATAAGGCAGTGAGTTTCATTAGAGTATAGTAAGATCAGCCTATAAGATCAGTCTTAGTATACAATGTTGTGTGGATTACTGTAATGTTTTTTACGAGCAATTTGGACTAAATGTCTTCAAATCTGTTCCCCTGCAGAAACAAACTCATCTAGATCTTTGATGGCATGAGATTAGCTTTTAGCAATTCAACTATTCGTTAGAAAAGTAACAGAAACAAACATAATTAGTTATTTTAATCTGTTATTTTTTCCTCAATTTCGTATTTTACAAAAATGCACAGTATTATGACCTTAGGAAATGCTTTTACTGTTTAATTTTTTTTGCCTGTGCATATTTTTGTTTGTGTACAGGTGGAAACAGATGTACATTCAAGGCTTATGAAAGATATTGTTTGATAATACGCATTGTGTGCGGTGATCTTGTGACTGCGACTGCTGACAGGATGAGAGGTGACAGTTAAAAGTAGGTTGCACACTAAAGTTCACAGCAAGCTTGAAAAGGGGATGGAGGGATAAATAAAACCAACATATCAGTGGAGAAGAGGCAGAGACGGGCTTCTGCCCCTGATTCTGGCCCTGTTTCTCAGGATGAATCATCTCAGGGAGAAAAGCGAGGGGAAAATACAGATGGATGGAAGATGACAGATAAAAAGATGCACTTGTGTGCGAGAGAGAAAGAGATTCGTAAGAAACAAACCAAGAGCCAGAAAATAACATTTATCTGTGTGTCACAGATAACTGAGCAGCATAAACAGAAGCATCATTAATTGGCCTCTATCCACTCAGTAAGCTTTGATGTCGTAGTCATGGCTTGCATATAACATTTCTGAAAGGTTTAAGAATACTTCTAGGCTCACAATAAAGGACAAGGACTGTTGCACAATAGCAACCTGCAATAATGCAGCTTGTGTACTCAGATACTTTGATATAATGAATGATAGACATTTTTATGTACCATATTTAGTTAATCTAGTTCTCAACCGGTGGCTAGCAACTGAAAAATGAGCTGTGGGTCTGATGCACTGAAAAAGAGAGATTTTTCAAAGGCTTATTGGAGCCTTTCAGTCTTTCTACTGCTAATAATTACAAAGAAATTAATCCACGTCCTTCTTGTAAAGGAACAAATTACTCTAATATACTCCTTTAATCTTTGTTATTCACGAACAGAATAGCAACCCGTGTTTTCAGAAACAGTCAACACAGCTATTCAGGGTAAAAGAAGATGCAAACCTAATTTAAAACAGGTTGACTTACAGCAAGAATACGAATGAGTTTGCTGGCCATTTGAATGGTTAATTATTACCTGCCAATTTGACCAATATTTTGCACCAGTATTTACTCTTTTACCAATAAATGGCACCATTTGGTAAATTCAAGTCATGCTCGTAAGATATTTGAGCTGAACACACATGAACAAGAACACTTGGAGGAGTGTAAGTGATACAATGTAGCATCTGTATTAATGATACATTTGTTGACATTAAGTATTATTATTTGACTTTTTATTATACATTACAGTAATATCTTATTTTTATAATCATTCAGTTACCAAAAAATAAAAACGCACCTGATCAACGGGGCCTCACACTCCGGCCTCACTCCTTTAGTTACATCAAAGGGTCCTGACCAAACACCAATCCGTGACGTATTGGTGTTTGGTCAGGACCCTTTGATGTAACTTTTTTTGGTGCCATTTTTTGTATTTGGCGTAATTTTTTGACATGCATGGACATCCGTTGCTTTAAATATGAAACCTTTGGTGTCAACGTGATGTGAAAGGTACACATATTTTTTTTTTTTTACAAATGCATGCAAACCATTAAATTAAGACAAACAACTGAAAGCAACAGAGGACCTTATGAAACATAATGCTAAGGGGATCCTGACTAAGCGTCAATATGTGAGTTCAATTCTTTATTCATTTGTTAAAAAATTCTATTTAATGCAGAAGTTGATAAAACACACCTGATGTTGTAATTATTAAATACAAACCTTCCAATAGGAATTGAATGCACCAATATTCACAAGCGAAGGATCATATTTAATGAATTGTTTGGACAACCTCTTCATAGTACACATGACATTTATATTGTCGGTCACACTTTACTTTCAGGTACAATTCTCAACATTAACTATAAATCTAACTCAGTAAATTCCTAATTTGCCACTTATTAATAGTTACTGTTGTCGTTAATTTTAGGGATGGAGAATATGATCTTTCCAGAACCACATCTCCTCTTCTCTGATTTCCCCTTTGGCCTAGTGGATAGAGAATTGAACATGTAACCAGAAGGTTGTGGGTTTGAGTCCCAGGTCTGGCAGGGATTGTAGGTGGTGGGAGTGAAAATCCAGCGCACTCACGACTGAGGTGAGACCCCTTCAGCAAGAGACTGCTCCGGGTGTGTGTTCACTGTGTGTGCCTCGTTGTTCAATTCTCATTGCTATGAGTGTGCACTTGGATGGGTCTTCTAACTGAACTTTCAGTTTCCTTTTAAGCCCATGCTATGTTAAGTATATATCACAGATATATAAGGTACTTCAAAAATGAAACGCTGTCAGTGCAGAACTGAAACAAAGTGTGCACAAACTGAAGTTAGGTGAGTGAGTGTGTGTGGTATTTTTAGCTGTCTGTATAAATGATTGTTTGTATTAGAAACCAGGCCTCCAGCTGTGAGAATGGTAATATGCATGTCTGAACGAGACCCACTCTCCTCCCATCTCTTCTAAACACACACACTCAGACAGCTTCCCATTTACACCCTCCTCTATCCTTTTTGCAGAGCTTTAGCATAGTATTATTTTTATATCATATTATAATTGATTTATTTTAAACCACTGCCTTGATCTGTGCATATAAGATTAATAAAATTAATTCAACACTGAATTTATAGAAAGAGCCCTTCATTACCCTATTTCTACTCTTACAGAAGAAACATTTTTAGCAGATTCTCTTGTTTCATGATGTTTTTTCCCCATGTGTTCGAGATCCAAGCCCCATTTTCCTGTGCCCCATTTTTCGGTTGCTACAGTTTCACTGAGTGACCTAGTTTTAGCTTTAATTATCAGTAAAGACCATCACATCACATTTTTTGTATTATCTGGGTACACGGTCTTTGTATGAAATCAGGCTTTCAGAGAAATCTCTATGAATACTGACTAACACCACATAACGATTGTGGAAGCCAGGAAACTTCATTTTGCTCGTAAAACAAAGGACGAGGGTGAATTTGCATTTTGAAAGGTGTCCCAGTTATTCTCATTAGCATATGTATTGTTTTTTGTCATCTCTCGCACTCTTCAAATTTCTTTAAAAATTTCTAAAAAATTATAAGAAAAAAACATGTTTCTTTTAAATACGAACTGAAAAGTTCTTTGGGGAATCTAAGGTCTTTGCACAAACAGAGTCGGACATATTTGTATGCTAAAAAATAAATACAGCACTGCTTTCAAAATGTTAATTCGTTGTGTAACAATTGTAAAAAGAAAAAAATGCATATAAAAATATTGGAATCAGGGTCCAAGGACCTCAAAATGGTTCTTTTATGGCAGTAAAGTTTAAAAATAACTTTTTTTTAAAAAGAATGTAACTAATAATAAAATGTTTAAATATAAATAATTGCATTTTAATCTTTATTTATTCAATTTAATTTATAAAAAGCTAAAAATAAAACAAGTAGTGTTTAATGGTGGAGATTAATTGTGACATATAAACCGGTTTAATGCAAGTCAAAATATTATTTAATATTAACCTGAATCAACCAAAGTATTTGAAATTATAACAACAAAGCTTTTTTATATTGGTTACCTCAAACATCTCTTCAAGGTGGCAGTTGCAGATTATCCCTTTTTTTACAGTGTAATAAACATCTAAATCTGACTCGAAAAATCCCAGTGTAGACCATAACTTCAAGTCGATACAGTTTATCATGAGCTGTTTTTTGAGAAAGCACTTTTCTGACTGATTTTTCCCAAACTGCAGTCACTATAAATATATCCCACTGTGGCTTACACTGAGTGCATTAGCTGAATGAGCTTGTTTCCCAATGCTATTAAACCAGATAATGTCTTTTCTATGTCTTTGGTGTTTTTATTGTCTCTCTCTGTATCTATCTCACTCTCGCTTTCCCCTTCCTCTGTTTATAGTCGCTGTGAGAGTGTATAGATCTGAAGAGCCAGTCTACACAATGTGTTCAGTAAACTGTTATGATGAATGAATGGAAAACGTTGCCTGGATTGCTTATTTTTATTAATGGGAATGCTTTCTATCTCTATTTGTCTTTCTCACACATACAAATTCACACATAGACATACAAGTCTTTCTCTGTGACATTCACAACACATATGCTTGTGAACATGCATGAATAACATAAGCAATGCTCTGTGAGTTCATGCGTTTGTGTTATGGTTAAGAGCAATGTTGGATTGGATATACAGATCTGACTTGTGTTCTTAATGGAAGGTTTTGTGTATAAGACTAAACTTTGACACCCAGTTAGAGAAAAGAGTGAAAAATGCGGATTAAGTTGTTTATATATTGCATATTAATTGTGATTTGTGGGCATGTATGAACATGTTTCTAGGAACCTCGTTAAGTGTTTCTGTCAGTGAGGCTGTTATGAGCTTGTGATCTAACACATCATGAGCTATCCTCTGTTATTTACCCTAAGGAGTGAAGAACAGTGAAGTCTGCTTAACACAACACAAAGTCTCTTTATAGAGTCTGGAAAAGTGTTGCAAAGGTGCAGAAGTGTACAGACGTTTTAACACAAAGAGATAGACAAAGGAACGAGGGACATTTTTGGGGCAATGGCCTTGTGATATATTTTTGAGCTATACAGAGACATGGCTTTCTGGGACATGGAATCAAAGCAAAGACATATTGCTTCTAAAATTAAATGACCAAAAAAAAACAGGTCCTCTCAATAAAACATATATAGATGAAAATATGTTTTGAACTCTTTGCTAATATAATGTATTTTGGGTAATATCATATATATATTATTATTTTTTGTCATACAGAAATTAATACTAAATATTAATACTATATACATAAATATATAAATATATATATAGTACTATATATATAAAAGTGACAGTAAGTATTTTATCGTATTTTAGTTACAAAAGACAAAAGATGCTAAAAATGCTATTCTTATGAACTTTCAATTCATCAGAGAATCCTAAAAAAAATGTATCATAGTTAAACAACAGGTTTCAACATGGGTAAAGATTAAAAATAGTTCTTGAGCAGCAAATCAGGAATAATTTCCAAAAAAATCATGTGACACTGAAGAGTAATACCAGCTAAGAATTCAACTTTGCCACCACAGAAATAAATTATATCAAAATAGAAAATAAATATATATTTTTAATTTACTAAAATATTGTGATTTATTATTACAATTACAAATCTTTTTTTTATGTATTTTTTTATTAAATTGCCCACATGTAATATACCATTTATGTACCACTTGTATATAATTAACAAATAATATAATTTTACTGTTGTTTTATTTCAGAAGGTTTTTATTTATTTATTTCATTTTTGCCATTTTTATTGTTCGACTATTCATAATAATAAAGGTTGAAGATACTAAGGGCTCAAAACCACAAAGTTAATGTCGTAGAGGGGGAGAAATGGGGTCCCAGGTGACTCATAACCGTAAATATGCATCTCTGTGCCATGCATATACCAAGCAAATAAATAAATAAATATACAAAACTCAGACCTACTGCGTCAAGCATGTTGTGACTGATGCTTTACTGTAAATAAAGTCCACAAAAGACTTGCCTCTGTGTGGCTTTGCCCGGGAATGTCTGATGCTATTTACATAAGCAATTTAGCTTTTCTTATTCTGCATGCAGTCGTGTAGGCGTATGTATTTACTTAGCATCAATTGCTGCTCCTTTGTTTTGGTCTACAATTTAGGTCGCATGTTTTTGCATGTGTGTGCGTGAATGTCATGGTCTTACGTCAGTCAAGACTGCATGTTTATACTCCTTTATTCCCCCTGTGGTGAATGCTACAGCTTCTGTTCTCCATCTTTCTCCCTCTCTTTCCTCCATCGCCTTTAAAGGTTGTCACTGTAAAGTGAAGACAGATTTTGTTCTCTGTCACACTTGCTGGGATTTGTTCACTTAGCTGTGACGCTGGAGAAATGCCGTTGCCACGTGACCAGGACCACCTCACTTTTTTTTTACGCGCTATTGCTCTTTATTAAAGCTTTAAAACGAGTCCTAAACACACGTTGAGTGACTCTGAACGACTACAAGTGTAATACAATGGCCACTGTGACTGGTTTGGATGCACCATTGGTTAAAGGCTTTCTGGTAATGGATCCATCTCCAGAAGAACTTCATTTCTTGGATGGCCTGTATTTATTTGTGAGGAACCAAGATTTTCGGATGTTATGTCTTTAAAATTCGACATTTGCTGGTGTTGATTTTCTTCCCTGTTTTGTTTTGTTACAGAATCGGGAGTTGAGACCTGAGGAGATTGATGGTAAGTTTTTCAAATAAACTTTTTGTTGAGCTATATTAACTTCTTGAAACCTGTCTAGGCTGAACTACAATAATAAAAAGATTCCTTGATTGTTTCATAAGACCTTTCGTTATTACTGTGTGTTAACGTGCCGTTCATGTGTTTGGTTTGTCTTGACGAGCGAAGAGTTACGAGAAGCATTTAAGGAGTTTGATAAAGATAAAGATGGCTTCATCAGCTGTAAAGACTTGGGAAACTGCATGAGAACTATGGGCTACATGCCCACCGAGATGGAACTAATAGAACTGAGCCAACAGATCAACATGAACTGTAAGCTTCTGTGTGCGTACAGCCTTTATCTTATCAGCCACGTCTTTTCATTACGAAATATTGACATCGGTGTGTTTTTCTTAGTAGGTGGCCATGTGGATTTCGAGGACTTTGTAGGGTTGATGGGACCTAAACTCCTAGCTGAGACAGCAGACATGATCGGCATTAAAGAGCTGAGAAACGCCTTCAAAGAGGTGAGAGGAGAGTTTAAAAGATTATAATATAAAATGAGAAAATAAATATTAAATATGTATATATTATGAATTCCAGTTTGACACAAATGGAGATGGTGAAATAAGCACAGGAGAGCTAAGGGAAGCTATGAGGAAGCTGCTGGGACAACAGGTTAGTGCTTTGGGTTGACATAAAAGTGATAGTACTATTTTCTAAAGGCATGTTATTGTGCTTATTGGATGATGTTTTATGTGTTATAACTTTGATGACAGACCTTTCTCTGGTGATGTGTGCAGGACTTCTCCAATCTTCTGCTTAAACATGGCCAATGTTTAACTGTCGATTGGAAGCTTACATTATGCTCTGCCTTCATCCAATTAGGCACCACCCTATTTTTGATTTTAAGTTTTACGCGGATGTATGTCACAATACAAAAGAAGCCTGTTTCACTGAAGCATCGAAGTGATAGTTCAACCAAAAATGAGACATATGGCATTACTAAAGTAAAGTTTACTCACTGTAATGTTCTGTTACATTCTTCTATTGGGGATAAAAAGAAATTCGGAATACACAAACTGTTTTATCTGTTAACAGGCATCCCCACGCTGCTCACACAAGCATTTAAGTGTATGTGTAAATGTGCTTTATATCAAAACAAAACAAAAAAATGACAGCAGTTAAGAAAGCATCTGATCACAGATAGTGATATGGATACATTTGAAGCAGTTCTGTAATTCAGCATTCCAGTCAATTCACGTCACGTTTATTAGACTTCACATTTTATACAGTAGGTTGCTTTAAAGTGCCCCTATTAAGCCTTTTCAAATATGATTGTTCATGCAGTGGGTCATGTGTGTGAACATAAACTATCTGCAAAGTTGTGACGCTGACAGTGCACGATTAATAAAGTTATTGTCTATCAAAAAAAAAAAGAGTCGGCTCACATTCGCCTACATGAGTCGTCAGCAATTTGAATCTTTTTCTGTTATGGATCCACGTCACTAAGCAACATATTTGCATAATGTCCGTCCATGTTCTACATCGCAAACAACTTGCCCCGCCCCCAAAAAGTACAATTTCCACGTGGATTACATCATGTCAAGAAGGCGCACTATCCTGCACTATTATTCAGCTATGGAAATGGGCGTTTCGTTTTCTGACACACGCTGTAGCGGTAGACCAATCATAAAGGACTGCGCCATCTGACCAATCACAGCAGTGAGGGCTCACGAGAAGGAGGGGTTTAGACAGACTGATTCTTCGAACTGCTTCACATGAGTCGTTTAAGAATAATTTAGAAATGAGGTGAAATTAAATCTATTTTTGAAGAAAACTAAAGTGTTCCCTATCAGTAACTCGAGCTGCGTCGAGACGCTTTGGGAACGCCTTCAGCGTGACGACTCTGAACAGTGTGTAGAATCAGCCAATGAGAATTGGGACGACGTC
>JAUMHG010000290.1:4164221-4184812 GCA_032359395.1 Enteromius anoplus
AACAGTCTAGAGGCGTAATAGTTACGCTCACCACATTTGCATATACCCGCCCATAACTTACCATTCAGAAGGGTCAAATTATACGTTTACTGTCACTTTTGATCAGTTTAATGGAGTCTTGCTGAATAAAACTATTCATTTCAAATAGTTTTGAATGTGAACGAAAAGATTTATCAGCCCATCAAGAGATTTGTCTGATGAGCAGAATGCAATCTTTCTGCTTCAGCACAGTAAAAAGACATGCCTTACATACAGTAATAGCTATACATTTGTATTTTATTTAATAAACCAGACATTGATCAGTGTTTATTTTCCTTTCTGCTAAAGGAGCATTCATTGAAAATTGGGATGTAGTTACAGACACTGAAGCCAACTAATTGTGGTCCCTTGGAGTATTGCAATTTAATTGATTATTTCAGAGCTGCTCCTTTTTATTATGTAAACGGCAAACGCGTTTGGCTTGTGGGGTTTCTGTCAGCGATTTAGTCTCAGAGGAACCGTGCTTATTGAGCATGACGGCAATCCAGAGGGAAGATGACATTAATGGATACGAGGATGCAACACGCATCAGCAACATCTCATTCTCAAAATGAATCATTCTGATGCTTTTGCATTGCTTTGACAAATCGTGACAGAACTGTCGAGCAATTCTTATTGGATCAGGCAGCAGGTGTAGTTAGACTGCTAACTCCGCAGTGAGGTTTTGAGGTTCGAAGCCGAAAGCCGCGACCTTTTATTCACTGTTAGAAACCCTCAGGCCAACCGCTGCACAGAATACACTAGAATCAATTTGCATATTTTCTCCATGTGTTTGCATGCATCCATCAAACTATAATCTATCTATTGCTTGTGTCCACAGGGTTACTATGACAACCCCAAGATATGTGCACTATATGTGATGAAGGGCAAGCTAGAGGGTAAGAGGGACCCCTGGGATTGATGGAAGCATCTTCGATCAAGTCCAGTCTTGCTCTTTTTATTATTATTTTAGCACTTACTCCACGTAACAGCCTCTGGTGTGTTTCTCAGATGTGCCTAAACTGCAGCCACATCCTGGACTGGAAAAGAGAGAGGAAGAGGAGGAGGAAGAGGACGACGGGGAGGGAGGAGAAAGCGAAAAAAAGAGCACCACCACATCTCCTAAGAATCCGGTTCGGTCCGGGCCGCGCACCCCTAACCCGTACGCCACTGATAACAGCAGCCTGATGTTCCCTATACTAGTGGCATTCGGGGTCTTCATCCCAACCCTCTTCTGCCTCTGCCGCCTATGAGGGGAACAAGTGAACGAGAGGGAGCGTGAGGAGAGACGACGGACATCAGGCTGTGAAAGGGTGGGGGGAGGGGCGTTATGAGGGACACACAGCCGTGGGGACAGGCAGAATATAGACTGACATTACAACAGATAGAGAGAGAGAGAGAGAGAGAAAAGATGGGCGAGAGCCACTAAAAAAAAAAGGAGGTTTCAGATCATGGTTTTGGATCTGGTTTTTGGAAAGGGCGACCCGGAACATACAAGGATTTCAAGCGCGAGTCATTTTATGTGTGTGTTTGTGCTTGTGTTCGTACACATTTATTACTAATTTTAGTTTGAGGAGATCCTGAGAGGTACTGATTAAATGCACTTGCACACACATACGCAGCAGGACTAACCACTTTACAAACCTGGTTTGTCTGGTCTAGCAGGAGATGGAGACACTCCTAGATCACGTGTCCCAACTCATGGAACGTCATTGGCTAAGAGTGCTTTTCTAATCAGCGGTGGCATTGATCTGCTGATTTTTATTTTTTATTTTTTGGGGGGCCTCTCGTGAGAGGCAGAAATGGTACATGAATTTTCAGAACCCGTTTGATCATCTGGTTAATGCATCTAAATCTCACTGGCAGATCATAAAGTGATTGGAGACCTTGGTTTCTATTTACCTCACATTTTATTTCCCTCACACTCATACGAGCGACTATCATTCATCTTCCGCAGCTTCATTTCTTTCTTTCATTTTAAAAATCATAACTATTCAAAATTGTCTGGTGACCTGCTTTCTCATTTTTCAGTTGCGTATTTTCAGACCCCAGCAACACGTCTCGAACTGCACAAGGGAGATTTAAATTATTTTACAGGGACTTCTGGGTCTCTGAATACATGCATGTGTTTGGTGTTTAATAAACATGTTATGTATAAAAGAGGGCGAATTTGCTTCCCTTTAGGTGGGAATATGAGTTCATAACAAAGAGGGTCATTAATGCACTGGCTTTTAAATCCCAGAAACTAGACCGTATTGGACTGAAGTGTTAAATACTTTCTTATTGGTACATGATGTGTCTGGGATAGCATCTTATCAGTTAATGTGTCTTAATTACATCACAAAAAGCACCTATTACACCTACTGTTGTTCAGTCGGGATGCTCTTTGTCATATTTGCTCTTGGTTTAACCATACAGGCCATTTTTAACAATACCACCAAAGATTATGGGATTTGCGTTGCACACAATACCACCAGCTTGCTCGTGGTGGCGAATCGAAAGCTGTAGCCTGGTTGAGAAACGGTTTGACAGATACATGCCTGCCATAGACTGTGAAGTATGGGGATGCGGAAGCTTGAATTTTGTAATCAAGATGGCAAATTTCCGTGCTTTTGTTAACATTTGCATTCCACCTCATCTACAGTATCTTTTTACTCTGCATGTTCTGTAACTGGTATACTTTTGTCTTGGTATGTTTCCTCTGCATCTCTTTCCCTTTCTTCTCTTTTTTTGTTTCTTTCAAGCAAGCCTGCCTTAAAATGTGATTTAGCGTGCTATCAAGAGACCACCTGTCACTCTGCGGAAACATCAGACCACAACCGAGTATTAATGCCACTGTGCTGTCTGACGTGTGAGTGCTGCGTGTCAGTTTGACCATGTCTCTTAAACGTAGAAACTTATATTGGCCTTCACCTTCTCAAAAGAGAGGGCAGGTTTTGCCTTGATTTGGCTTTTCTTTAATAGAAAACATCATAAAAGGTGATTGAGGCACCTTTTTCCATTTATCAGAGTTGCAGAAAGTTGATTGCTTATCATCGCCAAAGTCGTTTTCTTTTACACGGTGCATGTGTATATAAGGTACTTGGTTTGTTGTGCCATACGGTTATTTTTCTCTTTAGAATATTATTCTTTTTTGTTTGTGTAATTGCTATTGCTATTGGGGTGGCTGGGGTTTTAAATATCTTGCCTAGTGGAGGAGTGGCCTTGAGGTAATGACAGTGATTTGATTTGTAGCCACATAGACACACTGACCGATTGTCAGAAAGAGCTCGGATCGTATTAAGTTTAGTTAATTTACAGTTGGGTTTTTATGTTGTGTAATTTAAGCAAACGGAAATGGGTTGAATATTACAAAAATTGAAAGACTTTATTTTCCAGAAGTAGTTGTTTTTTATTTCCTCAGGATCTTTTGAATTCATTTTTTTTTTATGATGAGTCTTTTATTAGTGTGAATTATTGCACTGCTTGGTGTTTTAAAAGCATTTTTTTTTGTTTGTTTGTTGGTGTGATTTATTTTATTTTTCTTTTTTTTTTGTTATGCATTGTGTACTTTTTGATTCCTTGTTGCCTTAAATTTGAATACATCCTCATGTGCTTTACCATTTTGTGCTCTCTGATCTTTATTTCCACCGTTTAAGTTGATTTTTATTGCATGATTGACTTTTTAAATTTTTGTCATCTGAAAAACTGTTGTTTAGTTTGTCCTCTACACAACTTCTTGGACAATAGCCAAAGACCACACGGAGGCCTTTCTTTGTGTCCTCCTTCATTAAGAGCTCGTGTGTATTGCTCCATGCCGCATAAACTGCTGCGTTTACGAGGGATGTAGTTTCTCTGTTAATGTTAGTCGTGTTCAACTACCTGTCCCCTCTTGAACCTCCTCCCTCTGAACTGTAGAGAACATGGGAACCGGTGAAATAATATTGGAAAAGGATAGCACCCACACTGTCTTTAGAGAAGGCTTTTAAAGTGGGAACTGCAAATTGATGCTGTTTCTTTTTAATAAATGTGCTATTTTATCTAACTGGCCTTGAGGGTATTTTTAATTGGCTCTTTTTCATTGTTTCATTTTTAAGATGCCATTAACAATCATTGGTCAGATCAAAATCACTGAATTGATTTATAGTAAGTAAATAAATAAACAAATAATATATAAGTAAATAATAGTAAATGTGTATGCCTGATTAGTCACGGCATTAAAGTTAAATATATATATATATGTGTGTGTATATGGGTCAAAGATGCTGAATGATTTATCAAAAAAAGTGTAATATTGTGTTTAAATTGTTTTTGATTTACCCCCAAAAAATTTAAAATGTTTACCGTTTACATTTTTTTGCAATTTTGTTTTTCTAAACGAAAAATAGATATCACATTTTTCCCCCCTAATTTACTAAATTTACCCTACAAAATGGCGTTCAGTGTAACCAACTTGTCAGGCATATTTACAATAAAAATTAGAAGACTTACTTTCACCCCAAATGCTAATAAGTTAATAATAATGCTAATATTCTTTTTACTCATTTAAATAATAATACATGCATAATAAAATGTAGCATGCTTGATTTATTGTTTTATATATTTTAATATGTACGTAAGTTAATAAGTTAGAATAAGCATGTTTTTTTTTTTTTTTTTTACATGAATATTGTGTAACACTGAATGACAATGTAACATTATTTCAATCAAATTTTGAAATGTTATTATCCAGAAACTTATTTGAAACCCTCAAAGTAGACCCTTATTTTAAATGTGCTTTCTAACGACATAAAATCCCTTTTGGGAATTTCTTTTAATGCTGACATCTTGACGTCTCTGACCCATATACACATATATATATACGAGTGATTCTATAACTGCGGGTACATTTGATGTCCGGTCAAATTCTGTTACCATAGAGTAACAATGCTGACAACAGTGTAACGGAATTGATAGTTTTATTTTATTTTTTTCTAGAAACTCCACTTGCTGGCATAAATGCTGTGAGAACACGACACTAATGAAAACATGATTAAACAGCGTTTAAATAACCCGATGTGATATCGGTAACGTTAATAAATTTAGTTTCCCTTTGGATATTGTGATAAGTTGACGTTCTACAAAATAACACCAAATGTACCATCTTTGACTGATTGCGTACATACATACGTACATTTTACACAAACAAGTTGTCACTAATGTAGAAAAAAAATGCATGATTGGTTTTGTTTATTGATATTTAGACAACAACAACAAAAAGCTCGGATTCGAAATTGTGGTAACCATAGCAACTTTCCAACGCGTTCAGCCAATCAAATAACTGTCCTGTCGGCGTAGGTTCTCCATAGTGACGCGCTACGCCATCTTGCTTTTAGCGAGCGTCTAGCTCAACAGAAACGCAGTTCGCGCTCCGCCGCTACACCGAGTGAGATTTCGGAGAGATGAACAGTCAGAGCTCCCGCAACGAAACGGCAGCTGCCGCGGTTAACGGCTCGGATTCAACGGCAGCGGCTACCCGAGACCGCAAAACCGGAGGCGGTGTCCTGAAAAGGCTGAAATCGCGACGAAATCAAGCGGACCGACGGCCTGTAACGGAGGAAGAGCTGCGGGCGCTGGGCAGAGACCTCACTCCGGATGAAGTTTTGGGACTCCGTGCAGTCACTCGCGGTAAGAGCTCTGAGACTCCTCTGTAAGATACCTGCTTCATCTCACAACTCCTCAGATGCTCGCAATGTGCATGTATTGTGAGTTACAGCATCCATGTGTTTGTTTACGTTATACAGGCCCGATCCATGCAACACATTTTAATGAGTTTCCTAAGAGCACTTTGTCTTCATGTCTATTTTAAACATAGCAAACAAACAATGCACTTTAGTTCATGCATGCCTCAGGTTTAGCAGTCTGAGAAAAATAACTACTACAGTATATACTATGTTCCTATTGTTGAAGTACATGAAATATTTTCCCTCCACAGACTATTTGTGTAAACCAGAGGACAACATCTACAACATTGACTTCACACGGTTTAAGATCAGAGACCTGGAGACGGGGACCGTCCTTTTTGAGATCGCCAAACCGCCACAGTGTGGTACTTTCCTTTCTTTGTCTTCAAGATAAACTAATGAATCACACAATGGTTATTTTATCATGACTATCTTTATTTGCTTTTAGCATGTCAAATGCAAACTGAAAGACCACCCAGTTCTACAAAATCACTTAAAGCCATGTAATGAAAATTTACCGGCATTTTATAGGTCTTACTTATGTTTCTTTTCTTTTTTTTTCTTCATTTTAAATTGTAATTATTCTCTTTCATTTTTATGAATGCAGAACTACATCTGATACAATCATTTCATTGACACAGAATAACGTTTATTAGAGGCTTCTACTGTTATGGAACTGTTAACATATGAGAGAATTTTATCACGTCATATGGAAATTTCTATAGTTAATATTATAGCTGCGGTTTTGCTCTGCGTGCAAGATTTGCCTTTCTGATCCTCTGAGCCATATTCAAATGTCTTTTGTATTTTATATATATATATATATATATATATATATAAAATTTAGCTTTAGTTCATTCTATTTTAGTTATTGTGGTACTTAAACTAAACAAACACATTTTGAGGGGTTTAATTTTTAATGGTTTTAGTTTAATGATAATATCCCTGACTCTTATATTCTCTCTCAAACTGTTGCATTTAGACCTTGATGAGGAGGATGAGGAAAACGGAGAGGTCGACACCAGTGCCGGACGTTTCGTTCGTTACCAGTTCACACCTGCGTTCCTTAAGTTACGAACAGTCGGAGCCACGTAAGTTTCTTTAAGAAGCAAGGCCATGTGCATTCTGCTCTGCATTGGTGGGTCTAAAACTTCTGTTGACCAGCTCATGTTTTGAAACAAAGGAGCTTGTGTCATCTGCTGCAACACTTGAGCGATGTTATTAGCCGAATACCACAGAAATCATGAATAAATCATGGTTTGGTCTCAGTAATTCCTTCAGTTTTGCTGTAAAGTAGTTTATTGTCTTTTAAATGTGGTATAAATCAACATGATAAAGCTCTTGTTTAGTTACCGACCAAGTAAACAGAATGTTTTTTTTTTTTGGTATGTAGAGTAACGTCTCTCTTCTCCGTTCACACTCTCTCAGGGTGGAGTTCACAGTTGGCGATCGACCCGTTACCAATTTCAGAATGATAGAGAGGCATTATTTTCAAAACAGCCTCCTGAAGAGTTTCGACTTTGACTTTGGCTTCTGTATCCCAAACAGCCGGAACACATGTGAACATATTTACGAGTTCCCGCAGCTCCCAGATGACCTCAGTGAGTGTTCTGGTTACTGTTTGAACTGACTAAATAGTCTTTCAAAGATTATAATTATTCTTTAAGCATTAAACATGCTTTTATTTTATTAAATTTAGCAGGTAAACTTTATATATATATATATATATATATATATATATATTGCATTTATTTTACCAGGAAAAGCACTTTTACAATATTTTAATAATTTATAATATTGAAATATTTCATTATATATATATATATATATATATATTTTTTTTTTGTTATTGTATAAAAAAGACAAATGCCATGTAGTAAAATAATTTCATTTTTTTTGCAGTGTACATTATGAAGTGTTCACAAAATAATCTTCCAAATAAGTGTATTATTTTGTATTGTTATAGTTTATATGATTTATTATAATTGTACTGTAATCTGAGAAAACTACTTATTAGCACCCACATTGAATTAGTACCATACATTTGTTTTTCTCCACAAACGATGAGAGGAAATTTGACACAAAAGAGTAACTAATTGCCTTGCTAGAAACAGAGTGACCTAACTCTGTCGGACATCTCACCCGTCCTGTCAGGCTTGCATCAAATTTCAGACCTCACTCTCTTACCAGTGCTAGGATAAAGGAGAGCGTGTTACATGACTGTGTTCATTTGTTAAAGTGCTGTGCTGTGTCGCTTCTTTGTCTCCTGCAGTTCGATTGATGATTGAGCACCCGTACGAGACCAGATCAGACAGCTTCTACTTTGTGGACAACAAACTCATCATGCACAACAAAGCAGACTACGCTTACAACGGGGGCCAGTAGTGCCTCTTCAACAGGAAACCTGACGATTGTTTATTGGAGTGACCGTGTGGATTTGTGTGGAATGCAAATACAGGGACGCCCCTCACTACCAGCAGCACACGGTGTCGTCACCAGCATCACGATCTGGCACCATCGACCCACCCGACTGGAAATGACCGTCCTTCAGTCAAGTTCCTGCATTCCACAGACTGCGCACACTACTTGTGGGTTTGGCCAAATAAAGTGGAGCCTTTCTCCTCTGCCACACTCCAACTCCCAAATAGCCGGAACTGAAGAAATGTCCTGTCATCCTGCGACCACAACAGAGGAGTTTTGTGTTGTAACCTTTGTTGTCTTACTTCCTGCACACACCACCTTTTGTCCTGTTTAGTTAAACTGAACTTTGAAGCTGTGTTAACAAACCAAATCTTAAATGTCGTAATGGGGTCTCCTAAATGTGTTCAAATGAAGCAATCCAGCCACATACATATTTGGATATTAAACGAAAAGAGGGCTTTGCACAGATTTGCAGCTGTTGATCATTAAAGTGACAGAACTGATCAGAGCCAATGCTCAATTTTTTGTTTTGTTTTGTTTTTCATGTGTGTGTGAAGATAACCCTAAAATAGTTGGTCAGAGTTTTGTTTTAAGCACACTACCGTTCAAATGTTTGGGTTCAGTCATATTTTTATTGCCATTTGGGAGCCTTTTATGTTTATAAAGGCTGCATTTATTTTAATCAAAAATACATTAAAAACTGTAATAGTTAAATATTTCTATAAATAATTTCTATTTTCTATACTAATTTCTATTTTAAAATATTTTAAGATGTAATTCCTGTGATGTCAAAGCAAAAAGACTGAAAACATAAAAAAAAAATAATAATAACATTAAATAAGAATAAAATAACATTAGTGCCCACACCAGCAGACAGGATGGATTTTGATCGGGTATCAATTTTTATGTTTCATCAACTGGAAGTGATTCCAACTATTCTAGTTGTGGTGTAGCCTTTACTCCAGTCTTCAGTGTCACATGATCCTTTGGAAATAATTCTAATATGCTGATGTGCGGCTCAAGACACATTTATTATTGCTATCAATGCTGAAAACAGTCGTGCTGCTTAACATTTTTGTGGAAACCGTGATGCAGCATTAATTTGAAATAGAATAATTTTGTGTCATTAATGTCTTTACTGTCGCTTTTGATCAATTTAATGCACCCTTGGAATACATATGGCCGTACGCACTCTGGGGTTCACAGGGCATCTGTCTTTGTCGTGTCTGAGGGCTTTTGATGTCAGACTCAGCTGTGCATACAGAAACCCTGTTTTCACTCGTGTCACACACAGAGAGGGTTGGGTTTCCCAATATGGTGCCCTTGTGTACCTTTCAAGCTGTTTGGCCTTTATCAGAGCTTTGATGTTTACCTTTGATCTAATTCAACATGTTGCTTAATAGCGGTTAGGATTAAGGCAACATGATTGGCTGAGAAACATAAATTTAGAGCCCATCAGAGGCCTCTAACTTTACATATTTTATCAATATTAACTTGATTTGATTAGCGTGTGATCAAAGCAAATCATGTCGCAAAACACCCATTGATATTCATTGAAAGTCAGTCCTCAACTCTCAATCCAGTCACAAGCAAGTCAGTTCTCAGCTGGAAGGTGACTTGCTTATTTTCTTAAGTGTCCTTAAGAAAGAAAAGGTGTGATGTGAGGCTGAAGGACCAATGTTTGTGAAGGATTTGTGGGTGCGTGTGTCTCTAATGCCTTACTTGTGCTGTTTACATAGGTCTGTGTCGATGTGCTGTAATTTACATGAAGAGATTTACCACACAGATGTTGGTCTATATATTAGTTTTACTACAAGCTGCACATGTGATAAAATATTTGGTTTAAAAATCTCCCTTGCTGAGAGCAAAATAAAGTGTCTTTATATTCTTTTGTCACCACAAAGATGTGATCAGCTCATTTTTGGTGGTTGTACTGTATATATATATATACATATGTGTGTGTGTATATTTCAGACACTAATGTGTGGATTTAGTCATAACAGTAATTTTAGAAATGCTGCTCATGCTTTTCATGACATATTACTTCATTTGTTATGTAATATGTCAACTGGAATACATTTTACTTTTTATTTAGCCATTTATTATGTCAGATAATTATGTTTTATTTTTGTTGTTGTTGTTTTATTTTGTTTTTATATGTAATGAAGCCTGTATCAGGACTCTTGTAATGAAATATTTCATAACGTGACATTCTTAAAAACAGCATTCGGATAAAATAATTGGTTTGGTGAATTCAAAAAGAAAATCTTCGTCACTGACAAGCATGAGTGATACTGACGGCTTTAAGATTGTTTAAATTAATTACTCATCTAAAATAAATTCCCATTACATGTTTAGCCCTCGAAGCTCAGTTACCTATGTGTGTTCACGTACCTAGGCTGTTGATTTAAAGATGTTGCCATCGACTGTAATCAACTGCTTTATTCTCTTTTTCAGAATTGTAGAAACATTGTATTATACTGTATAATAAAATAGGAATTCTGTTCAGATGTGGAAGGGGGGTTTTATTCAGAAAGGTAAATAAAATGCATTTTATAAACGAAATCAGTACGATTCAATATTTAAATAAGATACTCAATATTTTACCACAAGTAGCCTATATTCAGCAAATGATTCGATTCAGCAATTTAGATTAATAGGCTATAACTCGTTTATTACATTCCTAGGAGAGTTTTAAAATACACTTTAAATTAGTTTTCATTATGACAAGATGCACATATTTATTTGAGAGGTTGACTTTTTTTTATGCTGATCGCATACTTTAACAAGAATACACTTGTTCCCTGTGTTGTTTACGAAGGGTACGATATTTCAGCATCACGTGCTTCTAAATTCGATTTGAAGAGCTCAGCAAAAGTAATATCGACACGACAGATGTGCGAGACTGAACGTTTCTTATGTAAGTGTAGCCTGCTGATTCTTACACCATTTCAGTAGCCTATTTCAGTTCTTCTTTCGCTGTTATTCCCGCATTTTTGCTTCTTCTTTACAGGTTTATAAACTGAAAGCCACCAAAGTTGTCTGCGTATGGTCAATAATAGATGAGTTACTCTTTTGATTTGCTGTCATACAACATCTGTTCATATGTGCGTGCTTGTGTTTTTTTCTATACAGGTCCCGTAAGTTCGTCTGCCCGTAAAGATAATGAGTCTTAAAAAAACGCGTGATTTTAAAAGGTACTCAACTTCTCTAATTTTCAGTAGGCCTGTTCATCGCTGTTTTTAAAAATCTTTAAGTGTTTGATTAAGATTTTGTTCATTCGTTGTTAAAATGAATGTTCTTTGATAATGCTGTGATGTTGATTTCAAGCCAAACGAAACGAACGAGATCAGAGTCTGAACGCAGGGCCAATAACCTTCCCGAACAAAAAAATAAAAGGTAAACAGCATATGGTTAGACTACTAGCCTATAATTAAACATTGCTTGTGGCAAACAATCACTTCAAGCCAACTGAAGCAGAGTTTTTTTTTTTTTTCAAGGAACAAAACTGAATATGCCATGTTTTCTGATGAAGCAAAACATTTGATTTAATATCACTACTTATTAAAATATCTATCTATCTGTCTCACCGTTCTGTTTGACATGACCTGACCTTCTCGCTCTCTTTAGACCAAAGTCAAAGAGAGCAGCTTCTCCAACACCATATCTGTCAATAAGGACAGACTGGTCAATGGATCCACCAACCCACTTCGAAGGTGGAGACACATTTCCTTTGCACTCACGGTGAATTTAACTTATGGACTATAATATCTTTTTTTTTTTTTTTATGTTTTATATACATATATATTTATAATACGGTGGCCGAGAGAGCTCAACGCGCTGCAAGCTTAAGAAAACACATGCAAACAGAAGAAAACTTATGCAAACAGAAAAAAACACATGCAAACAGAAGAAAACTTATGCAAACAGAAAAAAAACACATGCAAACAGAAGAAAACTTATGCAAACAGAAAAAAACACATGCAAACTGCAAATTCTCACAACGCAACCAAACACGGAGAGAGGCGCTGCAAACACACGAACGCACTGCAAACACAGAAACGCACTGCAAACAGCATGTCTACAAAGGAAATGTTTCAGGGGGACCTCAAAAAGTGACGAACCCATCTGGGACCTGATTATTTGTTACGCGGCTTTTGATCAGAGCAGAGATGTTGTCGCTGAACTAAAAGGTGAGTCTGTGTTTATTTCAACAACCTGCTCATACGGTCTTTTGGATATTATTAGACTAATCTGACGAATTACACACTGAACTGTGAAACATTATTTTAATTCCATGTTAGCTAGAGTTACTCTTTTTTAGTCACTTTTTGAGGTCCCCCTGAAACATTTCCGTTGTGGTCCGTGCTCTTTGCAGCGCGTTTCTGTGTTTGCAGCATCTGTTTTGTCAAACTGATGAAGATGTCGTTTTTTACTGTTTGCATGTGTTTTCTGAAGTTTGCAACGTGTTGAGCTCTCTCGGCTACCGTAATATAGGCTTATATACAAACAAATCTGATGAATCGGTACTATTTCCAATATTGATTTGCTCCCAAACTCAAAACTTTGACAGGATTAAGAGAATCAGAAACAGACATCACCAGTCGGTAGTTATATTTCCATGAAAAGTGATAACCAAATGAACAATTTAAGAGGCAGCACATCCATGCAAAGGTCAGGAATTGTACACACCACAATATTGTAATAAAATACACACCATTATGTTTTAACTAAAAACATAAATAAGAACATGTTATTTCCTCAAAGAGTAAGAGAAGGTTCTCCTACACCTACCTGTGTGTCTTTGAGGACAGACTGGTCAATGGATGTACCAACCAACTTCAGAGCTGCAGAAACCTTCCAACTGAACCAAAGGTGAAGTTGTCCTATTTTATACTTAGAGCATTTAAAGTGCCCCATATGGATTTTTGAAAATGACCTTTCATGCGGTGTGTAACACAGCTCTAAGTGAATGAAAACATTTTGCAAAGTTTAAATCTGAAAGTGCAGTATGTATAAGTTATTAGGTCTAACTATATATCTATATATATAGTTATTGTGTATAAGTTATTAGGCCTCATTCATGAAACACGAGCAGAGCAATTCTTTGTGTAATTTGTAAAGCTGTTCTGAGGTAACGTTTGGATTTGTATTTTCGTATCGAAATGTTCGTATTTTTAAAATGTTAGTTGGTATGGAGGAAATTTACACCTGCTCTCTATCGCGTGTAATTGTGTGCCAAATATTTAGTGTTCTTTCAACTGATGACGCTCAATTTTAATGCACTGCTATAATAATATTTTAAAAGTTTATTTGTTTCTGTTTTTGTTTTGTTTTTTGTGGCTAGGAGTTTATCTTTGGGTGAAATGCAGTGTTTGTCACTGTCACTTTTTTAACTTTCCACTCTGAATCATTGAAATAAGCTGGTTTTAAAACAAATTGTTGGTCTTTTCACATTGGTCTGAATGGAAATGCAAATTTATTCTGTGGCACTTGTTGAAAATAAGACCAATCTGACCAATCGCCGCAGATTAGAGTCACTCATATTCAGGCCATGAATGGTGGAGGAAGCGACGCACCTTACGTTTTCCATGCATTTTTAGACAATTCATGTGAACATACTTACACTTAATGCTAAAGTATTGTTAATACTAAAGCAATTGTAGTATGTTGTTTGATAATGTAGAAAATACTTATTATGTTGATTTCTCTCCATACTGAATCATTTATTAAATAAGTAGGGGAAAAATAAATGCATATTATAAAACAATGAAAGTGATTTTTCACCTTGCATGCATGTTAACCTGTTGTTGAGGAGCCTTTCATTACCCATACCGGTGGCACTTTAATAGTATAAAAAAATGAATAAAAATGTATGTGACCCTACTGAAAATATTTGGGAATCATTTCAATTTTGTGACTTCCAGACTGCTGACAGAGCATCCCTTAAGGTGTCCACTGTGCAAATCAATGTTGAAGGATCCAGTGTCCATCTCATGTGGACACAGTTACTGCAGAGGTTGTATTAATGAATTCTGGGTCAGCTGTCCTGAAGATTGTGCCTGTCCACAATGTGAAAACACATCTGAAACGCGTCCAGTATTGAACACAAATGCAGTTCTGGCTGAGGGGGTTAATAACCTGCAACAAGCAAGCTTCAGTCTAGCGCTTCCACCACAAACCTATGCCAGCTCGGAAGATATGGCCTGTGATTTCTGCACTGAGCGCAGATTGAAAGCTGTGAAGTATTGTTCAACCTGTGGTGTTTTCCTCTGTGAATCACACATCAAGCCACATTACACCATAGCAGCACTACTGAAACATACACTGTCAGACGTGACTGGAGACATGAAGAAGAGACCCTCAGAGCAGCATCAGAAAACAGTCAGCTTCAGCAGCACTGCCAGCACACAACAGGATCAGAAAGATACAACTTTAGACACAATAAAGGTCTGATATCCTAATTAAATATTCATTATACACTACTACTGGTCAAAAGTTTGTATATATATAAACACTGCTAAAAATTTAATAAAATAAAGGGAACACTTATACAACACAATGTAACTCCAAGTCAATCACACTTCAGTGAAATCAAACTGCCCACTTAGGAAGCAACACTGACTGACAACCAATTTCACATGCTGTTGTGTGAATGGAATAGACAACAGGGGAAATTACAGGCAATTAGCAAGACACCCCCAATAAACAAGTGGTTCTACAAGTGGTGACCACAGACCACTTCTCAGTTCCTATACCTTCTAGCTGATGTTTTGGTCTCTTGTGAATGCTTGTGGTGCTTTCACTCTAGTGGTAGCATGAAGCCAGAAAGAGCCCTGCAACATGGCCTCAAATGTGCATGTGCCCTCATACCACCCTCATGGAGTCTGACTGTTTGAGCAGACACATGGAGGTCATTTTGCAGGGCTCTGGCAGTGCTCCTCCTGTTCCTCCTTGCACAAAGACGGTCATGCTGCTGGGTTGTTGCCCTTCTATGGCCTCCTCCACGTCTCCCGATGTACTGGCCTGTCTCCTGGTAGCGCCTCCACGCTCTGGACACTACACTGACAGACACAGCAAACCTTCTTGCCACAGCTCACATTGATGTACCATTCTGGATAAGCTGCACTACCTGAGCCACTTGTGTGGGTTGCAGACTCTATCTTGTTCTACCACTCGAGTGAAAGCACCGCCAGCATTCAAAAGAGACCAAAACATCAGCCAGAAAGCATAGGAACTGAGAAGTGGTCTGTGGTCACCACCTGCAATTGCCTGTCATTTCCACCTGTTGTCTATTCCATTTACACAACAGGATGTGAAATTGATTGTCAGTCAGTGTTGCTTCCTAAGTGGGCAGTTTGATTTCACAGAAGTTACATTGTGACGTTTAAGTGTTCCCTTTATTTTTTGAGCAGTGTATATTGTTGAAAAATCATATTTTTTTATCAAATTAAATCATTATTTAATAATAGATACACTAGAAACCATAACAGTGTGAAATATTGTTACAATTAAATTGTTTTTTATACATTTATTTTAATATCTATTTGTTTCTGAATTTTCAGCAGCCGTTACTCCATCATAAATCAAATATGCTGATTTGACATGTGGAAATTGATATTTTTAATGGTATCACTGTATCACAATTTCCACAAAAATATAAATCCATGCTATTATTCAGTATAAATAACAATAATAATAAGAACAAAAATGAGCACAGAATTAGCATATTAGAATAAATTCTGAAGAAAAAAAGAAAACTGTCTAATAGTGAGTTGTAATAATATTTTGTGTATATATTGTATTTATGCTGAATATCTTATCAGTTTGCTTGATGTATTTTATTCTTTGTAGGAGATGGCATTCAGAAGCATGTTTAAAAGTATTTTGAAACCCAACAAGCCTCCGACACAACCAAAAAGATCTGCAACACCTAAAACAAGACATAATAAAGAGGTGAGAAGTCTTGTGCGTATGTGCTCCACACTAAAGAAAGAAGTTTCGGGTCTTAGAAAACAACTCTCCAAGAACTCAGAGAGAAAGAATACAAAGAAAGAGAAACATTATGAAGAGGAATATGAAAAGGACGAAGAAGAGGATGAGGACTGCAGTGAAGAAGATTCTGAGAGGAGTGACGATGAAGGGAGCGATGATGGTAGTTCTGATGAAGAGGAAGATGGCTCTGAAAATAGTTCTGATGAGGAGGAAGATGGCTCTGAAAATAGTTTTGGCACGGATAACGAGGATGGAGAAGATAGTCGTGATGATGAGGAAGACAACTCTGCATACAGTGATGAGGAGTCTGATGACAAGTATTCTGAAGGTTATAATGATCAGAGTTCTGAGGAATACAACACTGAGGATGAGGATGATGACTACTGATATGAAAAAGCCTGATGTATAATTGGCTATTATAAAAAAGAAAACATGTACTGTCAATATTATGTGCCTTCCAGTGGTGATTTTTCAAACAGCATATTAACTTTGTAATTATTTAGCTTTTGTTATACCATCACAGTTCACAATCCACTGTACTGAAAAAAAAGGATTACATAAGACTGTTTGATTTTTTTTTTAATTAATAAAAGTTTGAACCGTTAACCATTACTGAAAACAAATCACTTAGAAATTCTGAAAATTTCAGAATTATAAACACTAAATTAAAGTGTGTTATTTTGTTATTATTTTTTTAGTAGAAAAACTGAAATAGTCTTGTTGTTTTTTTGTATTCTTTGGACGGTCTAAAAATGAAAGGTAATTTGATATTATTAATAGCAGTAATACTAAAATAGCTTTGGTTTGCTAGGTTTCCTAGATGTATTTGTTTCCTGAGGCAGAGTTGCAGCTCTGCCCAATGTGGATATGGCTTTGTTAGAAAAGAGGGACGAAGAACAAGGAAATATGTATATCGCCCAAATGGTACAGAAGTCTATAGAGAATAAATATTTTAGAAATGTCACCATTTATACGGATGCATCAAAAGACATTGATAAAAGAGTAGGGGTGGCATACACAATAATGGATTTTAATGTTCGAGTTTAAAAAAGAATCTCTGACAACCTATCAGTGGTGAGATGATAGCAATTTTATTGGCAGTACAGTGGATTGAGGAGAATAGGCCATTGAGGGCACTTATATGTTCTGACTCAGGCTCATGGTTAATGGCACTGGAGAGTGGTCATTCTGAAAGTAGAGCAGATATATTGACTGAGATCTTTCAAACACTATATAGAATTCGCTTTGTTGAGTACCAGCTCACATAGGTATAGTCGGAAACGAATTAGCAGATGAAGATGCTAAGGAAGCTTCAAAAAAATCGGAAATAGATTTTAAAGTAAATTTTAGTAAAACGGAGATGAAGGTTTTAATTAAACAATTTGTAAGGGACAGATGACAGAAGCAATGGGAAAAAATGGGAAGATGGATTTATAAGATCTAAAGAAATGTGGGTAATGGAAGGATAACAAGGAGAAGTAGAAAGGACGAATCCATATTATCAAGACTTAGATTTGGGCATACAACATTGAATGGAAATTTATATAAAATTAAACAACATCAACCAGGGAAATGTGACCACTGTGATCAAGAAGAAACAGTGAATCATATTTTAATGGAATGTTTAACGTATAGTAATGAAAGGAGAGTATCGGAAGTTAAATTGGAAACAATTGGGATGAATTTTAAAGTGATAGATATTTTTAAAAGGAATTCTTATGACGATTGTATACATTTTATTTAATATTATTTATAAATAGGACTAAATTAGTCAATAGGATATAGATTTTAGAACAATCTTGTGTACTTTGCCCACACTCCTAACTAGTAGATGGCGGTAATGCATCTCAAAGTTGTATGCCAACCGCCAATAAAACCTGAAGAAGAAGAAGGAGTTGCAGCTCCGGTGCGGTAGGGGGCAGTAAATGACACCATACGCGTTGTTACAGCTCAGGATTTAGAAAACGTGTGGACATGGGAACCTTGTTGTCTCTGTAGAATGTTTTGAAGTGATCAAGTCTTTTTTTTATTTATTTATTTATTTTTTTTGCTTGCAATCCTCTGTCGCCAGCGTCTTTATATTTGTAACAGACCAACAGTTAGGCTTAACCAACTGCATCCTTACCATATCCTCAAGATTTTACAGTGTAAAAGCTACGAACTACTATTGTTTATTTTCTTATTGAGAACACAAGTCAGCCCTTGGGAATGTCGGAAAGCAGCAGTGAAGATGAAAACACTGACAGACTGAAAGAGGCAGTGTGGAGCTTTGGACCACGGGATGTCAAGATCAACGGAAGCGGAGGAGCGTCTTGTCCTAACAGTTAGTAGCTTTTCAAAATATTCGTGTTTATGAAATATGTTGCTGTCAAATAATATGGATACCCGTGGTCTTACTCTGTGCTGATTTTACCTCACGCAGATGGAGACAACAGACAAAGTCGTAGGTGAGTTGTCTTAGTAACAGTCATACCATTCTTTTCAAAGATTTTAGTATGACTATAAGCATTATTGTTTAAGTCTGGAGTACAGTTTTATTTATTTACTTGATATTTACTATTACTATTACAGAACCGATGTTTCAAAGCATGAACATGACGGGAATGAACTTGGGACCACACCAGAATTTCAATCTCACGTGGCAAAAAAGTTAGGAGCCTTTTTGGATGGGTGAGACACAAGAACTGTTATTTCTGCTGTTGTAACTACTTCAAGAACTGTTATTTTTTAAAGGTTTTGACATTACCTATTACTTCAGCTTGGCAGTTTCTCACTTTCTTTTACAAATGCACTCAAGGCGTATTTCAGAAGTGTTATCTGAAATGGCTGACTCAAAAGATGATCAGTCCATAAACAAAGATGAAGAGGATGAAGAAAGTAAGCAAATAGTGCAATGCAAACATAAACTCCTGATAAATAGATACTAAATAGCTCATATCCACAGCTGCAGCTATGTTGCATGCAGAGCTAAAGCTTGTTTTCTGTAATCTTCTCAAGGTTTCCGTCTCTTCTCCACATCCGCACCTGGAAATTGGATGGAGGAACCACTTCCTCCACCTCCTAAAAGGCGACCGATTCCCAGCTCCAGGTGAGTCTAATTCCTGCTTATGATAGTACATACACACACTCTTTCCAGGTGAATCTCACAAAACCACACACCAGAACGAAAGGAAATCTGCATTAAGGAAATAATTGTAATTATTTCTGATGCATGTTTTTGTGAGATTCTCCCTGAAATAATCTTTGTTGGATGGATGGTTGAACAAACTTAAATTTATAGGTATGTTTGTGTATGAAATGGTTATCATCAAACTAAGTTTAGCGTGCAGTTTTGCATTATTTACAGTCTATATTATGTTTAAAGCATTACAGCTTCTCACTTCCTACAGTGACAGTGACGATGAGATGGAGATGAGGTGTAGAGAAGCCGCCGTGTCTGCTTCAGACATCCTCGCCTCTGCATCCCAATACCTCAGAGAGAAAACAGAGGAGAAAAGTGAGACAAAAGAGCCAGTCACGGCAGAGGAAGTCACCACTACTAAGAAGAAACGGAGGACGAGAATGAACAAAAGAAACGCATCCACAAAGAGGATCAATGAAAACAACACCCAAGTATCAGAGCAAACACCTGTGGTAGAGAATTCTACAAAGAAAAAAAAGAAGAAAAAGAAAAAGAGAAATTTGGAGGAGAGCAAAATAGACTATGATGAATGAAAGTTATGAAGCTTTATTTGAGTTAATAGACTTTAATTTCTGACTGGAATGAAAACAAAACTGTGAGGGATCCATAAGTGGGATAATAAAAAAACAAAACAAATCAATGCTGTGTTCAGCCGGTGAAACGCCTCTCACACAAAACGTCTTTGTGACTTCTAGGACCTTTATACAGGGTTGTTGTCATCTGTGTAACATTCAGTATGATGACTGAACTGTGGTCTGTTATTCTGTAAATGCTGTAAATGGTAAAGAAACAGGTTTTCGTGCTAAAATTCCCTTTAAAACATTAATAAAATATTTTTATTTTACTACAAAGAAATTCTCTAGACTTTTATTCATCAAATCAGTCTAGCAGGCTTACTAGATGGGGAAATCCATTAACGTCATTAATAACTGTCACAAATTTTGCAGCGTTAAAACTTTATATTTCTAAAACTCACAGATTTCATTTTGAATTGTATTGCTATTTTATGTACAATTATTTAAACTTTTTTTTTCTTTTTTGCTCTATGAGTGTAGGCAGCAGGTAACAGTTTTGTACAAAATAATATCACAATATTTTTCTAAATATCAGCAGAATATAATTCCAATATAATTTCATATGACAAGGGCCTCTAATATGTACGACGGAGCTTTAGTGCCACCAAAAAAAAAAATAAATAAATCTAAAACTACGAGAATAAAGTCGTAATATTACGAGATTAAAGTCGAAACTACGAGAATAAAGTCGTAATGTTA
>JAUMHG010000290.1:4216400-4237108 GCA_032359395.1 Enteromius anoplus
CAAATCGGTCTCTCTGGCGAGTTCCCATATGTAACGTCTCCGTTCCCTCCTTCAGGGAACGTGGGTTACGATAGTAATCTAGACGTTTTTTTCTTATGTTCAACACAAAGAAAAATATTTTGAAGAATTTAGAAGAACCAAACAGTTGTTGGTCCCCACTGACTTTTGTATGAAATCAATGGAGTGTATTAACCTATTGATGACCAGAATTTTTCAAAATCCCTTCTTTTATGTTCAACATAAAAAAACGACATGAGGGTGAATAAATTAAGACATAAATTTACTATCCCTTTAAGAATCCGTTTTGTCTCAGTTGTTTCTCCTAAAATTAGAAGACGCAAATTTTACGTGCTGTAAAATTATTTTATATTTTATTTGACTATGAATATACAAAATGTGTGAGTCTGTATTTATATTTCTTTTCAGCCTTATTCATTTAGCCAAATATGAACACAATCTGAGACATTTTTTAGATTTCTTTTTATTAAACGTGATGGGGTGTTTTTCTGAATAGAAAACAAAAACTTAAAAGCTGGTTTATATTTGATCTCATTGCATCTAGGTGAAACAATCAAGACATTAAAGAGATCTCATTATGATTTTGCCTTCCTATGGGTACAGCTGCCACAGTACGGCTCCTTTCAATCTTCAATCTTTTGTTCACTCCATACAAATACAGGAAACCACCCATATTAGGGGTGGAAAATACAACATACCGGAGAGAGAGGGATGTTGCTTTTTATGACCGTCAAAGACAATTACCACAAACACCTGTGTGAAAAACTAGAAAAAGATGATAAATACAAGCATTGCAGAAGATCCTAATTGGCCACAAACTCAAGCCTCAGTGACATATTCGGTCACTCTTTCCAAGCTACTGACTTTAGTGAACTACACCAGCGCACTTTGTGTAATGTAAATAAAGGGAGGGAGAGAGAAAAGGAGGAGGGAGGGTTTAAGCACTGCCATGTGACTATGTGGTGGTGACCTCCTGACAGTCGGTCATAACTGCAGAACGACTCTAAGCCACAAAGTTCAGTATTTGGTGAGTTCCTGGAGGTTTCAGCGTCTCCTTGCCAAATTTGGACTTGTAGGAAGCGTAACCTCCCTCTCACTCTCAGCCTGGATGTTCATGTGCATGGGTTTATGCACCTATTTGGGTCTTTCAAGTAAATGTGGTAAGTGTACATTTAAAGTCTCAGTTGTTTATGTAACACTAATACTTGGTGTTATGTTATAAACCTGTTGGGTTTCTGTTTTTCTACATACAATAGATGGTATACAAGAGGGTATTGTGCTTTTGTACAAACTAGCCTATTCTGGACAGATGTGTAATGGTTACTTGTTGTTACATGTGCTAAATAGCAAAACAAGGGTTATTTGCATCCATGTAAGTGTCTTTGTGTGGGCTTGAGAGAGTGAGAAATAATTTAACCAAAATGAGAATAGTTTCGGAAGACGTCTGAATTGCAGTACATTAACATTATATGATAATATCTTGCCTTCAATAACCTCCTCTGACTTAGTCATCCAGAACAGGAAGTTGCCTGCAGTGATTCAGAAGTACCCACACACTGTCCTGTCAGAAAGCTGTGTCAGGAATATGAGTTCAGATCACATGCTGTTGTGTTTCCCATGGCAAACCTAAGGGTCAACGCCTCTGCAGTGGGGTGACTGACCCTGTACACTGAGATCCTGTGTTTTCTGTTATTATTTTATGCAGTGGTGTTTGCAATCTCTAATACAAAGTATTAAACATCAGTGTGTAACTTGTTTGTGCTACTGGCATAAATTATACCTCAGTTTGTGTGGATGGTAGCAACATACTGTATACTGCATACTGTAGCAACAACCTACATGATTGCAATACCCTAGCAATCAAACAGAATATTACATACCAATGTACTAACAACCATTGTTTTTTTATGCCACCACAAAGCAATGTTTCTGGTAACTACATAAATCAACTCAGTGTCATGATGGTGAGTTTTAGACTGGAAAACACCACAGAAAACATATGAATCTATTTCAAGTTATACTTTGGTATGAAGGCAGTTGAGTGAGATTGCATAATTGATACCATTATGTGTTCTGCTTATGTTTGGCGGAATGTGTGTCACTCAAAAACTTGGTGGTACCCTGCAGGATAAGTGAGTCACTCATGGCAGCGGAAGACTACAAGTCATTAAGGATGAGAGCTGTTGTGTGAGGAACAGAATATGAGGAGGTGTCAATAGCGTAGAGTTGAGGTGAAAACAAGTTGTACATCAAACCACAGATGTGAAACATGCCAGGACTTCTGTCAAAAATAGAAGATGATTTAACAGGAAATTCACTTCTGCATTTCAGGTTTCTGATAGTCCATAATGACGAATGTGTGAAATTTAATAGGTCGTTTAAATATAAACTATGATCTGTGATACAAGTGACCAAGCTATTATTAAGGCATTGACTTGCTCTCTCTAGTTACACATCTTAAGTAAAACTAGAATTGCTGTAAAGTTCTCGGTGTGATAATTCTGTGAAAGCCTGGGACTTGTTTAGGACATTTGGCCTGTTTAAAGCTTTCATGAAAGTCAGAATGCAAAGTCAGTGGAAAATGAAAAATGTCATGAATTCCTGAGTTGCTTGAGATTTCTATCTTATCCTCTCATTATGGGGGCGTTTTAGACTCTAGAATTATTATCTCTCTCTCTCTCTCTCTCTCACCCACCCCGTTCAGTGAGGAGGAAACCCAGAGTTCAGCTGCACGTCCCTTTTCAGACAGTTCTAGTAAATCTCCCTACGTGCACAGCTCTGACCGATACGGGGACAACAGCTGTGGCCCCCCAGGCCCTCGGGTGCCTTTTGTGCCCTCTCCAAGCCCAGCTAGCCTCGCCTGGGCACAGCGTACACGCAACCAACCGGCTAGCCTGGCCCTACGCAAACAAGAGGAAGAAGAGAACAAGAGGTGCAAAGCCCTATCAGACAGCTATGAACTCTCTACAGACCTACAAGACAAGAAGGTAAGGCATGCAAAAACAGAATCCCGATTCATCATGATCACAATCTATTGAAGCAAAAATAACTGATCAAGTTGGCGCTGTGCAGGTGGAGATGCTGGAGAAGAAATATGGAGGTTACTTCGTAAGTAGACGAGCAGCACGTACCATCCAGACAGCATTCCGTCAATATCGTATGAACAAGAACTTTGAGCGCCTGCGCAGCTCAGCTTCTGAGAGCCGCATGACACGGCGCATCATCCTTTCCAACATGAGACTGCAGTACTCGTTTGATGACCGACAGCCTGTACCTCCCACCCCGACTCACTACAGTCACAGTCCAGGAATGGGTCCTCCGCATTCACCAACCTGCACCACAGAGCCAAGCTCCCCATCACGACCGGAATACACCCACCTAGAGGACTCCTTCTCAAAACAAGTCAGTACCCAGTTTGACTGTATCTGAACTGTCCCCGATATTGAATGCTAATCTACAGGCTTCATATCATTCATAGTGAGATGTTTTTGATTTTCATCAGCAGACAGATTCCCAAACTGCCAGATAATGCTATCTCAAAATGTGGTTCCTGTGCTGTTAAAAAAAAACTGTGAAAATTGTACATTTAGAGGTACAACACTTTTCACTGGAACAGTATCCATAAAGAGACAACTTTATCTATGTTTAAAAGGTTACTCAAAGATACTAATATACACCTTTTCTAGGGTAACAACAGTGTCCCTTTAAGGCTAGGAAACACCAAGCCAATAGTCGGCCATTGGCTCTCATCGGGTCGGTTTTGACTTGTCGGTTTGGTGTGTTCGACTCATCGGCTCTCGTTGGGCTCACGACAACACCATCAGCTTTCGTCGCCGTTAGTCGGCAAAATTCATAGGAATATCTATGAAAAGACCATGCCTAAGCCCCTAAGCCTACCCCTCAAAGAAAACGTACAAAATCAAATGAATTAGCCACCTCATAAAATATGTATGAATTGCAGTGATATCAGGTTGGTAAATAATCTGCAAAGTTTTAACTTAAATTGTACTCTCCCAGGGACACTGTTGTAGCCCTAAAGATCACAATTTTTTTAACAGTTTACCTGACCCTGTCTGTTTCTTTATACTCAAGGTGAAGTCTTTGGCTGACTCTATTGATGACGCCTTAACGTGTCGACCACGCCGAGATGATTCCCAGGAAGGTATAGGAGACGGAAGTGGTGTTGTTGATGACTTTGGTGAGTGCATATGGAGTAGCAACAGCCACGTATCCTTACGGAGAGGTCTTGGAGACAGGGATCGAGGAGGTACAGGGGGCTTGAGCATGCACGAAGACAGCACAGCCACCTCCTACAGTGATGTCACGCTTTACATGGATGATGGTCTACCCTCCTCACCGCTTTCTCTAGACCGGGCCCCGAGCAGCACAGACACTGAGTTCTGGGGGGGGGTTGGAAGCGGGGTAGGTGGTAGGGAAGATAGTCGTGATACAGAAGGAGGAGGAAGCAGCAATAGCCGCCGAAGCACACCTTGCACAGAATGCCGTGATTACCGTTTAAGGGGAGGTCACTTACCATTACTTACTATTGAACCGCCTAGCGACAGCTCAGTGGACATGAGTGACCGCTCAGACAGAGGCTCCCTTAGCAGACAACTAGTCTACGAGCAGGACTCAGCGGGAGGTTCACCTCAAGGGACACTAAAGCACAACCCTAATGCTCGCTCAACATCCTCAACAGCTGCACAAGGTCAAACACGTCCAGCTAGCCGATCGATACCGTCGCATATCCCACACCACATGGCTCACCATCATCACCACCACCACCATCATCACCACCAGTACCCTGACACCCCTTCGTCCTCTTCCTCTCCTCAACAGCCCCCAACCACACCACTCTTATCCTCCTCTTCAGCACCACTGCCCCCTGGTGGCTTGGAGCAGCAGTGCTGCTCGGATGGTGACAATGACTCACTAAACTCCACCACAAACTCTAATGAGACCATTAATTGCAGCTCAGGCTCTTCTTCAAGGGATAGTCTGCGGGAGCCCTTGCCCCCATTAGGGAAACAGACCTACCAGAGAGAAAGTCGGCACAGCTGGGACTCTCCTGCCTTTAACAACGATGTAGTGCAGAGAAGACAATATCGCATCGGACTCAACCTATTCAACAAGTAAGAAAAAATGAAACACTGCCCCTTTTATAGAATACTTTCACTATTTAAAAGCAAGCCAGTAACGTTATAAATCAAATTGATTGCATCTATTTGAAACACACTTTAACTATGCTGATGTTTTTGAACTTCAGGAAACCAGAAAAGGGTATTCAGTACCTGATTGAGAAGGGCTTTGTATCAGACACACCAGTGGGTATCGCTCGCTTTATCCTGGAGAGAAAAGGCCTGAGTCGCCAGATGATTGGAGAGTTTCTTGGAAACAGACAGAAACAGTTCAACAAAGATGTATTGGAGTGAGTTCATGATAAATCCTCTAAAAAAGAAGTGAAATTGTTAAATGGTTTAGAATTTTAGAAAATGACAAATGTTTAAATAAATGTTTCAGAAAGGATATCTTTGCAAAAAAAAAAACTGAAATTGTTCACTTTTCCCAGGTTTTCAATCCTCAGTTAACTCAAACTGAGTATAATCGTAGGCATACGTTTTTAGATAAAGCATACAATGTAATACACTTGATTTAATTTGCAGTGCAACCTTTTTTTTAGGCCAAGGACCTATTAATGGATAGAAAGACTGAGGACCCTGTTGCATATGTGTAAAATTATATATTACATTTTACAAAGTGTTATTAATAACATCCCCGGTTTCATATACAAGGCTTAAGCTCAGTCCAAGACCAAATTGCATATCTGGACTATTCTAACTGAAAGAAACTTGCACTGATTGATCTTGAAATATGTAAGTTTCTTTGTTTTGTCCGAAGGTGCACACCATTAGTGCTTTTATTTAAGGCATGTTTATAAAAGCTACTTAAATTTCCCAGTTGGACTATGGCTTAACATAAGCCCTGTCTGTGAAACCAGGCTTATTTTATTTACTGTCAGGCTTTCGAATGCCATTGAAATAATAATTATTGTAGTACACATAGTTACAGTACATTTTTTAATTTTAATTCATTGTTTTTGGGAAAATTAAATATTTAGCTTTTTAACTTGAAAGCTGTTGCCTTTTACCTAATAATTGCTTTTTTTGTTCCATGCATGTTTTATTGTTGGAGATTAAACAATAATTAGTGAATTCCTTCGAGGATGCAGAGCCTAAAGACCCTTTTAATTGAGCAGTGCAATATTCTGAACAATACTACATCCACAAAAAGAAAAACGAAAAGCAGAGAAGATTAAGACAGACATACTTTGCTTTTTCTTGATCCACATATATGTTTTTGCCTGAGCATATATAAATATGTAACATTTCTTCCACTATTGTTGTTCTCAGTTGTGTTGTGGATGAAATGGACTTTTCGGGAATGGATCTTGATGATGCCCTGAGGAAATTTCAAGCGCAAATAAAAGTCCAAGGAGAGGCCCAAAAAGTGGAAAGATTAATTGAGGCATTTAGGTATGTTAATGTGGTTCAAAAACACTTAGTATTAAACTACATGAGAGGTTGTGGGTTACAATGATTTTAGTGTACGTTTTGCAAAAAACGCATTTCGAGAGAATCGCTGGACGGTCTAATTCAGCACGGCTGGAAGCTCGTGCTCTAATCATTACTTCGTCAATATCCATCCAATCATAGCTTTTCCCTTCACTATAAAAATACCCAGCTTCCCTGTTCCCACATCTCGCTTTTGTGCTCCCTCCTCCACCTGTTCCATGATTAATTCACGCTTCTCGCAGGGGAGCAGACGGTGAGCGAGCTGAACTCCGAATCCTAGCCCCACTAGGGTTCAAACCGTTAGGGTTCGGAGTTTGCCGTTTTCCCGGCTCGCTCCCCAGACAGCACGCCAAACCAGCTCAATAATTTACATTAAGGAAAGCGTGAACTCTTGAAACAGAATTATTAGGGATTATTTAAAGAAAATTGCTGTTGATGTGTGATCAGAGTTGCACAGAGTAGTGCCATCACACATTCCATCAGATTTTAGATCTGAAACAATGTGTTTATAAAACATGTTTTATCCATCCCTCAATATTTGCACTCAAACACTATTTCTCTCTGCGTCTGTCTTGCAGTCAGAGGTACTGTGTTTGTAATCCAGCACTGGTGAGACAGTTCCAGAACCCAGACACCATCTTCATCCTAGCTTTTGCCATCATCCTCCTCAACACAGACATGTACAGCCCCAATATCAAAGCGGAGAGGAAGATGAAGCTGGACGACTTCATCAAAAACTTGAGAGGTGGTGTTCAAATCTCTCTCAAACTTCACATACTGGCACTTGCATAAGTGGGCAACCACAAACACACTCTCAACCTGCCCTTAAATGTTGCATGTAATTGTCAGTGATTTTGCAAGTACACTAAAAATCCTTCTTGTGTGCACATTATTTTTTTTCTCTCTTTCTCAGGGGTGGATAATGGTCAGGACATCCCACGTGACTTACTGGTTGGAATCTACCAACGCATTCAGAAATGGGAACTGAGGACCAATGATGACCACGTTTCTCAGGTCCAGGCGGTGGAGAGAGTAATCGTGGGAAAGAAACCAGTGAGTTTTACTGAGGCTTTTTGAATTTAGAATACTTTTTGGATTAGAATCTTTGGAAATAGTGAACCTTTGAGACCTGATTTGTTACTTTAAAATGCGCTCGTGTGAAAATATACTTTTTGACCTTATTAATGAACTGCTTGTTCCAAAGTAAATGTAAACATCTGTTCTGTGTGTAGGTTCTGTCTCTGCCCCACCGCAGACTGGTGTGCTGCTGTCAGCTCTATGAGGTCCCGGACCCCAACCGTCCTCAAAGGTCTGGAGTTCACCAGAGAGAGGTCTTCCTCTTCAACGATCTGCTTGTGGTAATGTCAATAACACGTTTCATGTATACAAAATTAATTGGTCCCAAGTATTTTTTAGCAATGTCTATTTAGTGTGCATGTGTATTGTAAAGTTAATACACATTCAAATCCTTAGTTGGTATATTTCTTGTTATTACATTGCAAGGTTACAAAGATCTTCCAGAAGAAGAAAACCTCCGTAACGTACAGCTTCAGACAGTCCTTCCCTCTAGTGGAGATGCAGGTTCACATGTTCCAGAACTCCTGTAAGATTTCAAGTTGTTAATTTCCAGAGTGAATATAAATTGTATTAGTTTTATGTTGCTCTAAAACATTGTGTAAACCTATTAATATACTACCAAAAATATGAATTACAAATTTGAATGTGTCATTTCTATTTAGGAACCCTAAATAAACATTATGTATTTCTCTCTCTCTCCCAGACTATCCTCATGGTGTCAGACTAACGTCAGCTATCCCAGGCGGTGAGCGTAAAGTTTTGATTGTGTTCATGGCCCCTAGTCAACAGGACCGTACACGCTTTGTCAGTGATCTGAGGGAAAGCATTGCTGAGGTCCAGGAAATGGAGAAATACAGAGTGGAGTGTGAGTACAGCGCCCTCTGCTGCTCTCTTAAATCAACTACATGTTATTCTATCGCCCTCTACTGGTGGTTGAGTACAACATTAACCTTATAGTTTACAGTGACCCTAACTGGTCAACCCCATGACTCACTGAAAATGACATAGTACATCAAATAAAAATGGCACATCGTAAAATAGGTTTTAGAATGTATATAGACTAAATGTTTTGCCTGTTCAGGAAGAGGTCTGATGTTTGTTTTTTGTCCGCCTGCAGCTGAGTTGGAGAAGCAGAAAGGAGTAATGCGGCCCAGCCTGCTCACCAACAGCATTATGGCTGGAGGAGTGGGTGGGGTCAAGAATGAAGTGGTGAATGGCACTATGGGAAGGCCTAGTCTGGATGACAACTATTCACCAGGAGAGGGCCTCAAACGTACTGCTCTCAGCTCCTCACTGCGGGACCTGTCTGAATCAGGTAAAACACTTTGCTGTGACTGGCAAACAGTTTATTTATGATAATTAAACTCCATACTACATTAGGGGGCAAATCTAAAATGTAAAAAAAAAAAAGGTATTTAAAAAAAAATAAACAATTATATATAAACAATTTACAGATGAAGTTTATTAGGAAAAAAAGCATTATTTTATTATGCTATCATGTTTTATTGTGTTAGTTAGCTAATCTAATAAAAAAATTTAACTGCAATTAGATTGAAATTAATTTAAATGCACAATGAAAAAGACTTTTTGAAAAAAAAATCATTTTTTTCTAATTAATTTTTGCATAAATATGGGTCAAAAGACGAAAAGGGTTTAACCATAAAGACAATAAGTTTAATACTTCTTTAAATGGTTTAAAAGAAAAAAATTCTGTTTAAATTAATTGCAATTTTGTTTTTGTTTTTCTGAGCCAAAAATAAATATCACACATTTTCCCTCTGATTTACTTAATTTACCCACTAAAATGTCATACAATTTAAAAATCATATAATCATAGGCATATTTACAAACAATCAGTTTATGACACATTAAAAATACTTATTAGTTGTAATTATTTGTTTTGCCCACTATTCTAGCTTTTGCCCATATGCCATTAAGATTTTTTACTCATTTAAAACACAATAAAATGTAATATGCTTTCTTATTCCTAAATCAAAATAAGCATGTTGTTTGAATTTTTACATAAATATTGTGTTACACTGAATAATAATGTAACATTATTTCAACCAAATTTTGACATTGTATTCTCCAAAAAACTTATTTGAAACAATAAAAGTAGACACTTTACTTACATTTAATGTGCTTTCTACCGATATAAAATTCCTATCCTTTCTATTTATTTTAAGCAAAATTGTAATTTTGGGGTTAAAAAAAATCTCATCATTTGTGGACACCAACGTGAAAGTACAATTTCTAAAAACACTGACTGCCATTACACTCACCCACACTCATACACACACAACACAGTTGTGACTGACATCTGCTAACTGGGTGACAGGGAAACGTGGCCGCAGAAACAGCGTTGGTTCCCTTGACAGTACAATGGAAGTAAGTCTGAGTGAAGCAGAGGTCTGTATCTTTAGCTTTAGTCCCCAAACCCGAACTACCCGCATGTCTGCCTGGAATTCCCACACAACACACAGCGCCATCTTGCATGTGTCCTAACCATAGACACAGACACATGTGTGTGCATCTTGTGTGACCATGTTTGGTTTGTGAAATGTTAATGTACACGTGAGTGAGGCGATGAATCAAAAACATCAGTCATTGAGACTGCATGAGAAGCTCTGAAGTCATTCGGGACGTTATTGAATGAATATCTTATAGATCTTACTCCACGACATCAGGACTGGATGACATCTCATTGACCCAGAAGCATGACATTGATATATGTCCGAATGTGTCTTTATTGTGTTATGGTTTTGTTGTGCATTTTGTTGTTTTGGATGTGATTTTCACATTTTTGTATGATATGTGCAGTGCTAAGCATGGACTAGTGACTGTTATATCAGTTCTGTTGATTTTTATATTGAGGCCCACTTTATATTAGGTGTCCCTCGTAAATCTAAGCCAGTATTTAATCAAAATAGACCTTTATAACGCACACACATGGTTTTATTGTACATGATTCATCAGTGCACAATGGGCAATCATAAAATGATGATTTACACACGAAACAGCATTGGCCAAAGACAGCTTCTGTAATAGCGGAGCCAGCAGATTGGGTGCCACTTTCTGCTTCAGCAGAAAATCAATAATGGAATAATAGATACTGAAAAAAGTATTTAGAAATAAAATAAGAATATTTCACACGATACATAATTGGTGCATTCAGTATTGCAGTTTAACTATTTGTTTATTTATCTGTATTTTTAAATGATTGTTTTTGATTATCAAATTCAATCTTTAATAATTTATCCATTTAATAGCTGTATTATTGATTTCTTATTTGCTTTAAAGATTTTTATTTTTATTTTTTATTATTGATGTAGTATTCAAGGCCCCATATTAAATAATTTTCCATTTCAGTTTTCTAAAGTCTTTCCGGTAAGCGACCCCCTCTTTTAATCTCATTTGAATATTCAGTTCTGACTGATTACAGAAGTAGAACGTGTTACAATGCTGTTTCATTTTGACTTTAATGGCAGCTACACAGATGAGTCATTTCCTGCTAGCACATTACACAAATTAGAAATTAAATCCCACTTGAACTTAACTGGAATTTTTGGCATTCGGGACACGTAATAGATAGTCGGGCGCTTGTGTTTGTGTTATTATATTCTGACTTATGATGCTGACAGATTGTTGTTTCATTACCCTAATCAACTCACCCCTGTTTTTCCTCCCCACCCACTGAAACAACCATTCTCTCTGTATCCTTTCACTATGTTTCTCTTCTCCATTTTATTTATTGCCTACATTTCCTTCCTTTGCGCACTTTCCACACTTTTCTCCCGAACCCTCGTTTTTTGTCTCTGCTCTCTTTCCTCCTTTCCCCCAACTCTCTTTGTCTTAGGGTTCCATCATTAGCAGTCCACGGCCTCACCAACGTTATCCAGTAGCCACCATTCTCCCGGGATGCTATGGAACAGAAGACTTCCGGCCTCACCGCCCCATCCTGAGCCCCGGAGTGGGGGTGGGGGGTGGGCCGGGGCAGCAACACACACCTGCGGTGACTGGCGCTGGGCCAGCCTCCAGCAGCACCGAGAGAGGAACGACTGGAATGGGGACTGGGAGCACCAGCAACAACACTGGATCCTTCCTGGGCTCCCTGTTTGGGGGCAAGCGTTCCAAAGCGCCGGGTCCTATTATCCCCCCGGGGCCACCCTACCCCGCCCCTGTGGCCCCACCGACTACAGGAGGGCCGCCGCCTCTGTCCCCGTCCTCACTATGCCCTGGAGAAGCCGGGGGCCCTTCCAAGATCCAGGCCCTGCACGCGCAGTACTGCCACACTACCAGCAACAGTGTCAGTGGGCAGCCTCCGCCCCCGTACTACCACCACCATCGCTTCCATACGCAGACCGTACCCTCATCTGGGCAGCAGGGCCTCCATACTCTTCAGCGGGTCACCTTGCCTCGCCGACCGCACCCCAACCCCTCCGTGCACTCCCCATACCAGCCGATCTCCCAGCATACTTTGCAGGGTCGCTACGGGAGCATGGGCAGCATGGGCAACATGGGCAACATGGGGAACATGGGCAACATGTGCAACATGGGTTCCGGCCTCCCTCCCCCCCTTTCTCCTCACTCCCCACTCTCCCCTCACCCGCAGTTTGCGCTCTTCCACACGCAGCCCTCACACTCGGCCAGAGGAGGCGCCATCAGCAAGCCACCCCTCACGCTGTCGCACTCCCAGCCGCACCCGCACGCACACTCCCATCCCGCCCACGTGCACACGCCGCACCCGGGCTCCCACCCCGTGCACCAACCTCACTTCGTATTCGCCAGCCCTCCGCCTCCGCCCTTCCCTGCTCCCACTCAGCCGCCTCCAGTCTCCACGTCCGCCACTGTCCACCACGCGCCGCCGGCCGCCCAGTATCTGCCCCAGTATCCTCCGTTGTCCTCCATCCCCCCTCACCCCCCCCACTCCCCTTTACCCCCCCCTTCCTCCCCCCTTACCCCTCTTACGCCTCTCTCCCCTCTCCCCCCCCAGCACCAAGGCCCCCCTTCACAGGCCGGGGGGCCACAAGGGCCCTCGCCAGCTCAGACTGGAGCCGTACCTGGGGGGACGGGCACGGTCGAACGCGCCAAATCCAAACCTACCAACCGGATCAGCACGGTAGTGTGAGCCGGGGGAAGTCGCGAGGCTGGGGGTCACTGAGGGGTCCTTTGGTGGTTGGAGGGGGGACCGCGGCGAGGCTGGAGGAGGCTGGTGGAGGCAGGGCCAAAAGCGATAGCAACGCCAGTGGGAAAAAGAAACGCAGCCTGCTAAGACTCTGCTACTTTCACCTGCGCTTCCCTCAAGTGTAAACGAAGAAGGGACTTACCGAAGAAAAACAGCACAAATATGTCATACCGATAGTTGGACGCTCTCAGGTAGATCCGTGCTGTAGGATATATACTCAACTACAATAACGAAAAACATTTACAATACTTCACTTTATAGTCAGTTGTTGTATATGTCATTGGTCCAGCCAAACCCCCTCTTAGCTACTTCTCCTTAAATCCTGTTTTCAGACAAGAGATAATTGGCTAAAGCGTGTAAAGAGGTCACAGATATGTGGGCATGCACATCCAGACTTGAACATAAAACTGTCCACAGGCTTGCTTTAGTTGCACATAGCCATGAAGTTAGGTTTAAGTGGTTATTGGAGAAACTGTTTGGTAGACCCGGGAACCTGTTTAGGAAACATGAAGACCAGAGACCATACGAATAATGCTGTGCTGGATATGAAGATCAAAGCACAGTAAAATGATTTCATACATTCCACTAATCATTAGTCGATAGCATTTGCAAGATGCAATAATCTTTTCACTAAATTGATGTCCAGCTTCTACTTGCGAAATAATTTTAAATGCTCTATTGCTCTTTTTGTACACATCTATAACAGCGATATATCTGAGTGTTAATCTACAAAGCAAATATCTTACACCCGGTATGATTGTTTGAAGTATGCCAGTATTGGCCTGACCTCTTTCACTCCTGAGTCTAGTCAGCTGTAAAAAGCCTTGAACTGTACGTGGATGTGCTGTTTGTAATCATCCTAGAAACACTGTCCATCAGAATTATTAACCTGTGTATATAAAACTATATGAAATTTTAACACAAAATTATATATTAGTGATATTATAAAACACGTTTATCTATGAACTTGTTCATACCTACAGTTGCACCAATAACATTTTAAGGAAAATAATATCTATTTAAAGTTTATATTGATCCATAAAAAAAAAATGTATTAATGTTATATCATTATTTTAGCATTGTGCCTAAAATCGACCCATTTTCCCATGGCAGCATTATTTTTAGTCTTTTTATTTAACCACTGGGTGATGGCCAATATCATCCATGTCTAAATTATTTGCACATTTCTAGTTACGTTCCAGTAAAGTTGTCAAGGCCCGGAATGTTAAAACAAAAGGCACTTTATAAACATATGTGTTTTCTGAACTATATAAAATGAATATATCTTTATTAAACAAAACCATTTTTCAGCTGAAGTATTTGTACCTATGAGGGCTAGTGGCACAGTATGAAGGAAACATTCCTCGAAAGATTGCTGCCTCTCTATATTTGTCATCAGTCTTCACATCTAAAATGCCTGTATTACGCAGTTTCCATTGGTTCCGTGCATTAATACTGCCAATCATACTTTACAAGGTTGTTTTGATTATATTTTATGCTGTTATATGAATGTTTGCTATGAATTTCAATTTTAATGAATATAACTATTCTACTTTTATGTTTTAAAAATGTTATAAATTTGACAAAATACCAGAGATACTTGTAAATAGGAAAAGTTTTATCATGCTTTGACATTCAACAGTGAAATGTCAAAGATGTGTTTTATTGTTATCGATTTTTATGGATAAACACACTTGTCTTTACAAGTGTCTTTGAATGTTGGAGACTTTGTTATTGGGTATTATTTTTAATTTTTTTTCAACAGAAGTTATGTACAAGTCATGATGTTTTTGATTTAATTATGTGTGCAGATGATTTTGACCTGATAAAAACATAACGCCAGACTTCCTCTTTTATTTCCTCTGTATGAAAAATAAGAGACAGATATCATTGAATTATCACATAAATATAAGGAGACATATGAGAAATGAAGGTAATTTAGCCTTAAGCCAGGCCTTAGTGTAAGTGCTGCTTGAAGTTTTTGTTTGTGTGGATGCATAATGTGATCTCAAGTGCAGTTATATATTTCTGGACTGGGCTTAATGCAGATGCTCAGTATTATTTGTCTTGATGTGATGCTCAATTATTGTGTGTGAGATATTTATGCCCTTTTGCTACCCTTTCAAAATGCAGTCTCTTTATATGTGCTCCTGAATATGCTAATTACATATGATCAGCACTCCACAGTACTAAATAACACAGTATAAGTAGAAACGGGGCTCCAGTTACATATGGTTACATACATAGCAAGATACCCATGTGAGATGAGAGAGAACTTAAAGATTAGAAATCCATAACTTTTTCATTGCATTAACTTTATTTGATTAATGATACCCATTATCTTTTTCATTAACTGTCCGTCTTCCCGCTGTGAATTTTATTGCATGAGTATGTCTGTATTTACTGAGCTCTGTAACAAATTGTACATAGACTGTCACAGTATGATTTAATATTGACAGTGGAATGGGAAGTGTCAAAGGTGTATGTATGAGTGTGAGTGTGTGTGTGTGTGTGTGTGGGTATGTTTGTGTGAATGTGCACGGAGAGGTGGCATTCATTGTAGATGATTACTGCATATTTATTTTGATCCAAGACAATTCATTTTATCTGTAAACTTGTACAAGTGTGTATGTCAAAGCAGATTGAAGTGTAATTTTGAAAAAAAAAATGAAGTCATCTTATTTATGTACAGATAATATACGAAATTAAGCAAATTCGGAGAGATGTGAATATTTATTGCCTAATATTATGAATAAAAATATATATAAAGTGTCCTGACGCAACTCATTGTTCTGTGTATCTCATATATAAACATAATAATTTACTCCAAAATGAAAATGGGTTTACTCTTATTAAAATGATTTTACCCATATGTTATTCCATACCTGTATCACTTCTGTGGAACATAAAACACAGATGCTAGTGACTGACAGCCTCAATCATTATTCACTTTCATTGTATCTTTTTTCATGAAATGTTTTTTTATACATTTTTTATCAAAACAGTAAACCTAATTATTATTCATATTGAAAATAATTTAAATACTTTTTATATGTACATATGGCTATACAAAAACGTATGCACTACGGTGTAGCCTAGTGCTTGTTTAAATAAACAGAAATGACTGCCTAATTTAAAAAAAATACAATTGAAATACAATTTCAAATTTAATTAGATATAATCCAGCCTCATTAATTCACTGATATTTTTCATTACCGACTTCAAAAAAAAAAAAAAAGCCACTACATCATAACAATAAAAAAATAGAGAACATGTTAGCAAAATATATTAAAAATGCACATTATGGAAGAAAAACCAAAGGATAAGCAGCTGTTTGAAATTAAATATTACAAGTTTTAATATAAAATGTATTTTTTTGTATGTAGTTAGCTAATCTGATCCAACCGATTATGTGCTGAGATATCAAGAAAACTCAACCCAACCCTCAAAAATGATGTCAGCAATGGCTGTCCCTTCAAATGAGTTGTTTTGATGTTTTGCCACTAGTCGTCGCTACCCATTTTGTTTTTTGCATACATCGCTTGACCTCTTCTGCGCAAATTTTACTCACTGGAACTACTTCGCCAAGGAAGAGGTGAAATATCACTCCGCGTCACGTCCGCTCGCCTACCTGCATCACTTGTACAACTACTTACAATTCGACATAACATGATATATGGCCCACTTTTAACACACACGTCAAATAAATAGCCATTTTCTGTTATATCCACTATGATAATTTACCCCATTCTCTATTAAATCGGACGAATTCAGGGACTAGTTTACATGTTACGAGAAGCGTGGAGGGATGAGACCGTGCTCGCATCCAGTCAAGTGCGTGTTTTCCCAACTGAGATCAATGGATCTTGAGAGAGTTGTGCTTAGGTCGTGATGAAACCAAGATGGCGTGTATTTCAGACAGGATGAACGGTGGATAGGTGACGAGAAAAGAAAACATTGGAAACATCGCGTATTTTGTTCACGCGCGCGAAACGGTGATTATAAAGAACACGTCAACTTACACGGGACTTTCAGGAGTCGGTCGGAAAGAAGACCTCCGCGATCATCATCCCTCTAACCGACCGAGAGAAGTGTGTATGTGTGCTGGGATGGGCTGATCGAGGAGGCCGCAGAGCCACTACCACCCAGAGACTGACCCTCCACCGAACAATAGACCCCGTGATCATCAAACAAGACCCATAAAGACATATAATAAAACACACCAGCGCCCTAATCATTCCGAGGCGACTCCGAAGAATAAGAAGAACTCAGACCGAGTGCAAAAATGTAAGACTTGTAGTCAGATTCACAGCACGGATGGCTAAATTGATGTTGATGTAGCGAGTATTTCTGTTTAACCTGGTATCAGATGATCCGTTTAAATGCCGCACATCATATACCTGCGACCCGAGACAACCACACTGTCTTCTCCCCTTGTGTGTTTCCACAACTCAGCCATTCTTTGAAACTGAGTCCTAAACATGTCTGTCCCTCTCACTGGATTTATGTTCTGTTCACGTCTTCACACTTTCGGATATTTTGAGTTTGTTAAATACTTATGACAAGTCAATCGTTTTTTTTAAAGTTGGCGTGAGTCAACTGACAAACGGATGGTGAGGCTTTATTGTTTTGGTCATTAGCCGGGCAGCTAACCAGCTACTTCTGTAAAATTGCTTTCGTAGCAGTTCCCAAGTGAACATAATTTCCTAGTATGTCCTAGTTCTTGTCAGTTCATCACATTTTAATGGTTAATTTACTATTATCTGTGAATTTAAAAGCTGTTGTCGAATCTCACGCGAGTTGAGGCCGTTTAGCAGGCTAAAGCTACAGGAAATTTGGGATTATGGGTGTCTCAAACTGTGGTGAGATATGTAACGTTGCCTTGGCAGTTTTAACTATCACACGAGCCCCTTTGTACGTGTTTTTGTCTAATTCTGATTAATTTGTCGAGGCAGGCGGCTCACTAGAGTTTGAAAAACAGCCGCTGTCAGCAATATTTTATTTATAACTTGTCTGTCACGACTTTGTCAGACGTGCATCTAATTGAATAGCCAAACTTCAGATAATAATAACCTAATTTGAAAGCGTCAGGTGTTGTTTTTGATTATGTATTACTTATTTATTACAACGAATGTGTTCAAACAAGAAGTTAATGGCATCGTTATTAGCATGGGAAATGAAGTGTAAACCGTTTTTTGTCACGTGATGCGCTTTTGTTGTTTTCACAACATGGAAGCTACCAGCACATAAACCCTTACAGTAGGTTTAATCGTAGTAAATGAATGGCCTGTGTCATATAAGCCATCCTACTGTTTTATAAGGGGCACGTTTGATTAAACCAATGGCTGTGGATACACTGTTTTCCAGACAAGGGCTAAATGATAAATGTTTCGCACCCTCCCCCATTTTGTCTGGTTTGAGACTGAGAAGTAGACAATGTCAAAAGCAGGGGATTTCTGATGTTAGAGAGGGTATGATGTTTTGTTAGAATAGTAATTGGGTTTCTGTTCTCCAATTCCTCCTGTCTAAGTGCACAAGGAAGGTCTTTTTCCTTTTGTGCTCTAAACTTCTAGTTTAGTTTAACATCAATGCATCAAGTCTCTTCCATTAAATCTATGCACATTTTTACATGTATTTTTAACATGTATATGGATCAAGTGCTAGTGCCCATCAGGCTGAACTCTGAGCTATTAAAAATAGGGATTAAAAGATGGCATGTATGGTGGCCGAGAGAGCTCAACGCGCTGCAAACTTAAGAAAAAGATGCAAATAGCACGGACCACAATGGAAATGTTTCAGGGGGACCTTAACAAAAGTGAGGAACCCATCTGAGAGTAACTCTAGCTAACATAGAATTAAAATAATGTTTCACAGTTAAGTGTGTAATTCGACAGATTAGTCTAATAATATCCAAAAGACCGTATGAGCAGGTTGTTAAAATAAACACAAAACAAACCCCACCATTTAGTTCAGCGACAACACCTCTGCTCTGACCAAAAGCCACGGAACAAATAATCAGGTCCCAGATAGGTTCCTCACTTTTTGAGGTCGCCCTGAAACATTTCCATTTCTATTGTTTAGTATAGAGAACTTAAGCATTTAGTTTGAACTTGAATTATTTTTATTTGCTTTCAGAGCGATGGATGGAGGGGAGGAGTTTGTTCCGCCGCCGGAATGTCCAGTGTTTGAACCGTCATGGGAGGAGTTTGCTGATCCTCTGGGGTATATCGCCAAAATCCGTCCAATAGCAGAAAAATCTGGAATATGCAAGATTCGCCCGCCACCGGTAATCACGATTTGAATTTTTCTATGATGTCGTTCCGAACCTGTGACTTTATGTCTTCTGTAGAACATTAAAGATGATATTCTGAAAAGCAGCTCATAAAATCAGTGCTCAACAGATTCATTTGGTTTGCAATTTTAAATTATATTATTTTTTTGAATTTACAGAATTTTCCTTTTTGGGTTAAATATATCCCTAAAGGTTAGTCCATTATAATAACATTTACATTTTGCTATTTAAACAGCTTTTTTCTTTCCATTACAGGATTGGCAGCCACCATTTGCTGTAGAGGTGGACAATTTCCGGTTTACGCCACGTATTCAGAGGCTCAATGAGCTTGAGGTCAGAGCTGCACCCTGTTGCTTCACGGAGTGTGACCTCTACGTATTCTTGTGTTGACTAAGCACCAACACATCTGTTTGTTTGTTTTTTGTTGTTGTTTTTTTCTCAGGCTGAGACACGAGTGAAGCTAAATTATCTGGACAGAATTGCCAAGTTCTGGGAGATCCAGGGATCCTCTCTGAAGATCCCCAATATAGAACGACGTATTCTCGATCTGTTCAGCTTGGCCAAGGTTAAATACACCAGTCTTTTATGTAATCGACAAAGTTGTTTGTCATTTCACTGAATGAGGAAAAAATATTAGAGATGGTCAAAAGAACTTTTACAGACTTTGTAAAGTAAACTCATTCTAAGACAATAATATTTCTATATTATAGTGTAAACTGGACAGAGTTAATAATTAACGTGTTTGTATGTCCTGTGTGGTAGATTGTGACAGATGAAGGGGGTTTCGAGGCGGTGTGTAAGGAAAGACGCTGGGCACGTGTGGCACAGAAACTGGGATATCCTCCTGGCAAAAACATTGGCTCCCTCCTGAGGTCACATTATGAGAGGATAGTCTATCCGTTTGAGTTGTTCCAGTCTGGAGCCAGCTTACCGGTACTGTGTTTGACCGTTTATCATCATTGCTTGAACATCTTCAGTATTTTATTTTAAGAGTAGCAGTGTAATTTTGATTGAATGTGCTTACACATGCACACAAATGTAAGTATTTGAGATTCCAATAATCAGAATTTGGTCCTATTTTGATTGTGAGCATAAACACACATACACACATTCTCATATTGATCTGTAGTTTGGGTAAACAACTTATTTATAACAACGACTATAACTGTACATTAATTTATGTCAGTGCACACCCAAACCAAGGCAATTCTGCGTGATTTTAGATAAAGGTAGTTTTAAAACATAGTTTGATTTTAACAACCATTGAAAGAGAAGACATGACCCACCTTTGGTAAATTGTCTTTTTTTTTGTGTGCTATTAGTAAGGACATAAATGAGTATTAATGATTTCATTCAAAATTCCTTCCACAATTACAGAGGTGAATCACAAGAAAGGAACGTGCGTGTCTTAGGATACTCAAATGTGCATGGTTATAGTCTGTGGTGTAAGGAAATGTCATTTTTTTTACAAATATGAAACTGATATGTGTGTGTGTTCTGCATATCTAGCCATGTAAACCCAAGCCGTATGACAGTGATGAGGTAGACCGGGAATACAAACCCC
>JAUMHG010000290.1:4259827-4271838 GCA_032359395.1 Enteromius anoplus
ACACAACCAACAAGCAGATGCATATCCTACGGCACCGTCCAGAAATCAATTTAGCTGCAGCACAGAAAACAACCCAGTAGTTCTTTGTTCAGTTTATAAATATTTTTCAAATGGTATTTAATAAAAGATATTGTTTTAAAAATCGTCCCCCCCCCCACAAAATAAAAAAATAAAAAAATCGCGAAACGAACCGAATCGTGGGTTTGGTGTATCGTTACAGCCCTAATAGTTTTAATAATGAATGCAACTCACATCTGTGGACTGAACATGTTGGAGAGCTGCAAACAATGTGTAGCCAGTGGCTGGCTTGGAAGGTTCAAAGCTTGGTTCATCCCGGGACTGGGAACAATAGGTTGTGTGGTAGAGGCTGTCAGGGGCACAAAAAACACACATAAGTGTCACTGTAAAAGCCTTTTCACATTAAAATTTGGCTTGAGTGGGGCAATGACACATTTTTGAATCAAAACAATAGATTCCTATTTTTTTATCCTGTGTGCCCTTTCCCTGTCACTCAATAACAAAACAGGCTGTCCAATTAGATTTGAGCTTAGATCACAAGGTACATGTCAGAGGAAAACTCATTGTTGGTTTGGCGCCACCTAGTGTGCAGGCTTAAATAAGCAGAAGACAATTAAGCATTTTGTGCTCCGTGTGAAAGCACTTTTTTATTTCGCACTCAGTGAGAAACAGCCTTAAGCCTTCTGAAGAAATAACAAATGGTGAGAACAAGACTGCAGCTTTTCAAGCCCTGAGTATATAAAATGAATATAAAAAAGATTAAAAGACGCACCATTTGCCAGATTTCCAAATGCCACAGAGCCGCTCATCTGTAACGCCTGCTTAGCAGCAGCAGGAATCTGCAGTCCTGTACCTAAAAACATCCCAGAGATACGTATAACGTGAGTTTATGACATGGAATAATATCAAATACACAAGTAGTTCGAATCAGTCATTGGTAAATCTCAGAAAGTGTTCAATCTGTACCTTCTGCGAGTCTTGCCATCAGCTGAAGTCGACCTGTTGTGCCCAGGTCAATGCCAGTTCTCTCCAGTTCATCGCTGTCCAAGAAGGAGCTTGCAGACGAGGCATCCGAACGCTCGGTAACATGACCCACCTTCATTGGCCGTCCCGCAAGCTCGAAACCATTTAGCTGCTCCAGGGCTTTTTTAGCACATTCCGCATCTGCAAACTGCACAGAGACACTTAATCAGCACTGGATTTATGACACAATGGAAAAATAGAACTGTCCTTGTCTTTCTGAAAGGAAGTTTTTGCATTATGTTATGAATGTGCTTGTAATGAGATGTGCTTATACACAGGAATAAATGTGTTTTTAAGGATATTCTTAGCAAAAAATAAATAAAAAATGAAAATGAGAACACACAAATTTTATATATATATATAAACTATTATAGTTACTACTATCATTCTGATAATCAAACAAAATCTTTTTGGTCCTCAAATCACAAAAACTGCAATTCATGCAGCTCTACTAACATCAATGAAGACAGTAACAATAAAGAAGAACCAAGATGGCTGATTATTCATCTACTGATTATCTATTCAATCAGATGAATAAAATGTCAAATACGCCTCCTTCGACCTTAGTAAATTTGTATTTTGATGAACTCACTGATATGAAGCCGTATCCTTTCGACCTGCCAGTCTCACTGTCCATCATTAGCTGGATGCCCTCAATCTGCCAGGAGGGGGAAAAAAACAGCAGTCAAATAGCAGATTCACAAGCTTTATCTTGGCGTAGCTGCTTATTTATGCATCTAAAACCATTTCAAATTTTAGCCGCACCTTTCCAAACGGCTCAAAAATGCCCCTGAGCATGTCTTCAGTTATATTGAAGTGCAGGGAGCCTACGTACAGCCGCATTGGTCCTGCACCGCCTCTCTGGAGCATGCTGGCCATGGCTGCTGCCCTGTTCTTCTCTGCCTAAAATACACAAACAATTCACCAAAAATGATTCACATGCACTGGATTAGGAAGCTGACAATTTGCTGTGTGTTAATGCTCTGACCTGTGAAGCCTGGACTATGATAGGTACTCCCAGAACCCTCTGCCCCGTCAGGCCGATTGCCAACGGTACCGATGTCGCCTCCACAAACTCAATGTACGCAATGCCTTTCGACCTCCGAGAGTTTCTATCAGAGATCATCCTTACGTCACGGACCTTAAACGACGGATAGTTGTCATGTGTTTATTTATCATTTAACATCAGCAACTAAAAAGTAAAGAATCACAACTAAGTTTATTTTAAATCAAGGGAATCATACTTTTCCCACTGCAGAGAAGAAATCTTCCAGATCTCTGGGTCTAATTCTGGCAGCGAGCTGCATGCAGAACACTGTGCGGGCGTCTCTCTCCTCAGGGCTCAGATTATCTATCGGTTGCCTGTTTGAAGAAACACACAGGTTATCAACCGCTGAAACACAAATCATTCCCTCTGGAAATAAAGCTTGTGACCTTAAATTAATCTCCAATGGACATTCCTACAACATAAACGTTATGGAACGAGCATAATTGTTATGGTTAGAAAATGCTTCATCTTTTTAAATCTAAACCACTAGGGTCTGAATTCATATCTCTTGGCCACAGGATGATGTACTGAAATGAAAATCCTGTTCTAAGTTCTACATAACTCAACACTCTGCAAAACAAATTTTCTTTCCCCATATTATTTTAGTAAAACATACCTAAACATATAACTTGAGAATTAAGAACCTAGAAAATATTAAGAGATGCTTTATATATCATTAAGTTTATTTTTCTTGACCTATTGGCAAAATTTGAGTTATTTATGCTAAAATAAATAGTGTGCAAACAGTGCACTCAAGAATGTTTTAATGTTATATTAAATTTCCAATGACTTTAAACAGAATACATACTTTTTGAATACATGTTACGTTAAATTAAAAGTAGCCTACTACTCTCATTATTTCTATTGCCTATATTGAAAAACATTAGGGATTGAAATAAATTATTTATGCAGACCTTACAGCAAGTTTACTGAGAGCTGTAGGCTTTATATTCTTATATTCTTTATTACTGTGAGGCAGCAGAGTGTCACTAACACCTTTTAAAAATAACTGTAGCCACTTCCTCTTCTCAGTTTAAGTGCATCAAGATGGCAGCTTTCTCATATAAAATAACATGTCACATGCGTTTATGGAATAAGTTCTTAAAAGCACCCCGTTTTCTTAATTAAAAGAATACATTTCCATTATAAAGAACCATTTGTGCACTGGAACGGTTCCATGGATGTTATAGTTTCTTCATGGAACCATCAGTGCCAATTAAAAACCTTTTATTTCAATACTTGAGCAGAGGCAGAGAGTGATGAGCATATCACCTGACAGGGCTTTTGTCCTTCTTAAAGGGGCTTCTGCTGCGAGAGCGCCTGCGACTAGAATCAGAATACCCCGTCAGTCTGTGTTTATCACCCATCTGTGTATAATTACTCAAGACAGTCGCACACATACAGCACACAACAGGCAGCAAGAGTCATAGATGAGGTCACCTGTGTTTGGTGAAATGTTGTGGGCCGGTCTTCGCTCCGGGACCACCATTAAATTTCGGGCCCATACTATGAGATAAAACAAGGGTTTGTCTCAGCGTTAAGTCAGTTAACTTTCAATCATCATGACCATGTGAGGGCTACTACATACTGGTGCAGAAGGGCAAGCATCAAAAGGAAACCCAATGCAAGTCATGGCATACCTATGCATTCCTAAACTTTTTATTAATATGGTAAAAAAAAAACATATCATACATGAGTTATGTGATGACAGTAGGCCCGGATGGATGTCGCCTCCAGGTTATTTTATTTTGAGAATTCCTCAAAACAAGCACCAGGCATCTTCAAAAGCATTGCAATATGCCACAGCGTAAAGGATCGTAAGATTTAAATACTTCTGCATTCTTAGCAAAGCAGATGCACATTTAGCAAGACACCAACCACTCTCTAGTTACACCAAGCTAAACCATGCTACCCAAATACACAACATGTGGAAATATTCAAACAGGTACATGGTCTATATATAAAAAAGTAAAAATTCTGTCATCATTTACTCGCTCTCATGTTGTATGACTTCAACTCATCTAACATACAGCAGAGCTCATGAGATCTGGTAAACGGAGGTTTAATTGTGCTTGCTTGCTGGGTAAAACCAACGTCCCTTTTAAGGAAAGTCTTTACTCAGCCGCCATATTTGCTCCAGGACAGCTCAGACAAACTCAAAATCAGCACCAAAATCTTAAAATTAAATGCACCATGAATTTTGTTTCTTATGCTCAAATAGTGTATCTTTCAGGCTAGAAAAGCCAATGCACATGCGTAGCATCAACACGCTTATGACTGAAGATGCTGTCTATATATTTCTGTAGTCTTTAGTAAATCCAATGACGTTTGTACAGTTGAGCTTACGGTAATCATATTTTATAACTATATACACAAGTGCGTTCATCAATGTTTATATGGGAATAAAAGCCTAGATGAAACATTGAGTGCATGTCTTGAATTAAACTGCAAAATTTATATCCATTACTTTTATGTCTTTATGAATGTTTTGAAGCTTTAAAAGATGTAAAAAATCTCTTAATTTGTGTTTGACTTGAGAGTGAGCAAATGACGAGAGAATTTTCCTTTCTTAAACTATTTTACTGCACTGTTGATGACGAGTGTCATCTGAATGCTGACCTAGAAAAATAACACATAGCCTCTAAACCGAACAATCGGGGGTTAACTTACAAGGGGCTTTTGCGTCCACGAAATCGTCCACCACGTTCCTTGCTGCGTGATCGCGACTGCTTGCGTTCTCTGCTCCGTGAAGGTTTCCGTTCACGACTGCGGCTCCTGCGTTGCTCGCGGCTCTTCTTACGGCCCTCGCTTCTACTCCGCTGCCGACCTGGACTCGGACTACGACTGCCGCTGCGTCTTTTCCTATGTAAACACACACAAATCCATTCATTACCAACATGTGTACTCAATTGACCTGAAAAGCAGAATGAGAAATTGCTTACTTTTTGCTGCGTTCCTCATTATGACCATTGGAGGACTTGCTTTCACCCTGAACAGGATTGATAAAAGAACAACATGAGGATGGAGAGGAAACTGAGAGGGGAGGGGGATAAGAGAAAAGACAGAAATGCAACTGCTGTTGGCTCCTTTATCATAAATTGCTTGTGTTTTTCCTCCTTTTATCACTTAAAACGTGTACAAATTGAACATGATCAAATGGTCTGTTGTAAACAATTAGATGTTAGGGGCCTGTCTTTAACTTTTTTTGAATACTGTCAGTTATGTTCAAGGTCTTGACATGCTAGGCCATGTGTTTTTAGGGTAGTATAGGTACCCCGCTATTTTTAGCCTAAGTCTTGTTGTTGTCATGCTAGAGAGCTGCTAAAGGGCATTCCAGAGTGGAGGCTGTCAGTCCGTGTGATCTTCCCCGGTTTGCGCTGTTGGACTGTGAGAGCTCGATGCCATCTCTGTCTCACAGCTTGTCCTGAAGCAGACAGGGATTTACACGGCTTAGTCATATCGCCTCCCAAAAGACACCGCATCAAAGTCAGCCAAAAAAAAAAAAGACACAACTTAACCTCATCAACAGATTTTCAGCGATTTTTTCCGCATTTGTCTTATTTTCAAAACTTATTTTTTTATTGATTTAGGAAAAGACAAATATTTATATCTACCTTTACTGATAAAAAAAACTTTATCGAGTAATGTATTTTCTAAATAGCAAACAGTTTTATGATATTACTACGTGCATGCACAAACCAAATGCCAATGTCAACGGTTTTAGAGACCATCAGAACACTGGGCAGAGAGACAGTATTCATATTTACAAACTTACAATTCATTTCATAGGACAATTCTGCTCTTTTCAGGTTTGATCACCGAAGCAGGCCTTCAGTAAAGGTCAAGTACAGTCCAGGGCTTCAGGGTTTATATTCTTGACTCCAGGTCCAATGAGAAGGCTATAGCTACCGTATGAAATGCCATTTTGTAATAAATTCTTAAAATACTAGCATTAAAATGCTCAGGAATTTCTGAGTTTAACTTCTTTTTCTCGCCTTTTTAAAAATATTGGGCAGGGATTGATTTGATCCGTTTACAACGTGTAATGTATAGTGTGTACACCAGCATTCAAATGTTTGCGGTCAGCAAGATTTTTCTAAGAAATTAATCCTTTATTTCTGCAAGTATGTATTAAATCGATCAAAAGCAACAGTAAATACAATGTTACAATGACTTTCAAATAATACTTTTGATCATAAAATACTGAAAAAAGCAGCTGAACTGTTTTTAACATTGATAATAATGAGAAACGTTTCTTCAACAGCATTTCAGCATTTAAGAATGATTACTCAAGACTGGATAATGATGCTGAAACATTTTTAAATTCTATTAAAATAGAAAAAAAAATTTAATCCTAAAGATAATTTCCAAACTGCATTTTTGGTGAGCACAAGGCTTCTTTTGTAAGTATTATAAACAATCTTACCAACCACAGAAGTTTGAACAGTAATGGATTTTATTTTCTGCCACTGAATCAGATGTTTGGTGACATGGCTGAAACCTGAATACTGTCTCTGCTCCATGTCACACTACGTTTCATCTATTGGCATTCATTCAACGTTAGGAAACCAAATTGATTTAAAAGGTATATGGTGGCGGTCTATTTGGATTTTGGATCAAAGTACATTAATACATTGCGCAATTACTACCTTACTTTTTTTCACAGTTCACACTGGAATCAAAGATGTATTCAGGGGAGTAGAGGTGAGATATCATTAGGCAAGTCTATAAAGAGAGATAGATGGGCATTTATTTGTAATTCAGGATATCACACTATTAATCATAGCTCTCTCTCATACACATGACAAAATCTTACACTTTAGTTAGGCACAGAAAATAAAAGCAGGGTTTTTGAGTAGCCTTACCAGTTCAATTCACACGAGTTCAAGTCACACACAAATGAAAATGCTGCTATTGTTTATCCACCCATGTTTTCCCAAACCTTCCTTCTATAGTGAACATGAAAGGAGAAACTCTGACATTTTTACCAATTAAAATATATGGGTATGGGCGCAACAAGGCGAATCACAACATTACAAACTTTAATCAGAAAAGACTGTGCTCTTCATGGCATTAATGTGAACAAGAACTACAATCCCAGAAATCATTGTGATAAATATGATCAAATTACAACAAATTTCAAAAAATGGTGAAATTTAAAATGGTTAATGATTCGTTTTTATTATGTAATATTATTTAAATGATTTCAGAGCATAATTTACAGACTTTTATATTTATAATATAGTTATTTGTGAGGAATTTTGATGTTAAATATGATCATTAATCAGTGGGATGATATCTTTAATAAAATAATATACCATTGATTTACTATCTTTTAGGTCAAAGCAGGCTTGTCTTTAATGGTTTAAATAATTGATCATTATCAAGAAATTTCCCTGTGGAAAAATAATAATTAATTCTATTTTTTATTTTGGAACTTGACTACTGCACTTATAAAGACTATTTATATGGTGCTTTTTTTCAGTGTCTTTTTAGTCCTCATTCATGACGGAAAGAAGAAATATTAAAGATTTCTCCCTTTGTGCTCATCATTAGAATGATATACATAAGGTTTGGAAAAGCATAAAGGTGAACAGATTATGACATATTTGTTATTTTGTTGAACTAATCCTTAAATGCCTACAAAGAAAAAAAAAAGACTCGTCAACTTCCGGTCGTCCACCCACCTTCTTATAAGGAGCTTCCAGCATGGCCTCAACGTCGAAGTCATCCGCCATTCTGACCTGCTGAATATGAAAACAGCAACATATATTTTAAAAACACAGCCAACCTGATGAGTTATAGTTGACGGTTCCTTTTAAGCACTCGTTTCATCGACGTAGCAATCAAACAAAAGCCATCTTATCTTACAGTCGAGCTGTGCTGCTGCTCGATTCTGCAGTAACGTTAAACGCGATCGAAACAACAACAGCATTACATAAGCAGCTAATTTAGACCCCACACATGATAGAATGCTGTAATTTGCGTTATATTTACATTTAATTCTCAGCCCGACTCTTAATAAGTCCAATAGCTAGCTGCTCGTTGGTTTAAAAAGAAGAAAACATTACCTGGTTTTATTTAGCACTCCGGTTACGTTACTGTCGCGACCTCTTCGACGCGCGTGTTAAGTTTGACAGTAAACAGCTGCGAAACAAACGGTCGGATCCGCCTACAGACGAGCAAAACGTACAACGAGTAATTATTCAAGAAAAAACACAAATACCGATGTATGTATCTGTGGATATTTAATAAGCTCGGTTCAGTTTGTCATGAGGTTTCCCTCACAAGACAACTTCCTGCTTTACCCAAAATGGACGCTGAGAGGGGCAGGGTTTCCTATCTTTTCGTAATGCAACGTTAGATAAAAGTCGAGGAGGAAAGGAGAATTTAGAGTTTCTGTTTTTCCTGTGTGGTTCATTCTCGTAGAATTTGCAGTGATTTTGCTTCTTTAAACACCACGCTTAATAGACATGCTCTATTCATGCACATTCATTTGTAGCTTTATTTAGCGTTTTGTAAACAAGGCTGGAGTCATGATAATATCGAGAAAGGCTCGAATTAAATTTAATTTATACGATTAGGCTACTATTTATTATTTGTGTATCTATAATTTATAATGCATATAGGCCTGATATAGAGTTTATTTTTTTGCTACGTTATAATATAATTGCTTAATTCAAAAGCATTAGCCTAACGTCTTAAATTTTAGTAATTGATTTTAGGGTATAACTTAGTTTGTTATCATTCTTACGAGAGTTCTTCACACACACGGCTCTCTGAAATATTTGTCCAAAGTAAAATTTAGGGATATTATTTAAAATAAAATTATTTTTGTTACAATATTTTGTCCAGTTGACTGTCTCGACTGTTGACAGCTGATGTACTCTTTTTTTTTTTTTTTTTAATAATGTTCATTACATGACTATTAATTAGGCTATTCCCAAACCTGACAGCCATGATAAAGTCTTGTATGGAAGCTATACAATTTTTATATCTCAGTCATGTTAAATACAATGTGCTGTTACTTATAATTATTTGAAAATTGTATCTACACATTTTTTTTTCAGATGCAGTAATAGATATAAAATATAGTATATTTATAAAACACATTTGCAGGCCAATTTTTCTTTCTTGTTTTGAAAAAAATGTAACAAAATAATTCTATGTCACAGTATTTAATTGCATGCATTTACAGCCTAACCTAATAATACAATAATACTATTCTCTCTATATATATAGATATTATATAATTATATGTAATATAGATATTATATTCACATATATGCATATCTTTCTGTCAGAAAAGACATTTAGAAGGGATGGGACATGACCCCAAAAATACAATCCACCTGTTAATTTATAACTTTTCATAAAGATAACATTCATCACCTGTAAATAGTTCATATTTTACAGTTTTTGAACTGTTAATGGTTTAACTTTAATCCTGGTTATCGTTTGTTCAGTGAGGGAGGTGTCCACAGTTACTTGTCAATCCGCCTGTCTTCACAATACTCAGATATCATTTATCACCCATTTGTAGAAACAAAGTGCACTTCATTGTATTGAATGTTCAAATTTTAAAGTATGTTTAACAAAAAAGGAAATGGAAGATGGAACAAATTAAAGTACATGTAAAGTACTGGATAATATGCTTGATATTACATTAAAAGTTAATATATATATTTTTAATGTACTAAATTACAATGACATCATTATTATTTTCAAAATACATGACCTACAAGTTTCAAAAGAAATTATATTAAAATACATTTTATTACCACAAATTGACCTTGCATTTAAAATAAATTTAAACTGTAATGAATTTTCATTTAATTTCAAATAACATGGAATGGTGTCCGAAAACACAAGTTCACATCATAATTACTCTTTTTTTAAAGTATGCTAAAATGCAGCATACTTGTTTTTCTAATATAAATGAAAATGGATTAAGTATCTAGAAATATTTGTTGATTCACAAAAAAATTCTACAAATATAATATTTTATGAAAATCTAAATACACTTTATATATTTTGATACACAGTATACAAACCTCAACCCCATCAAATATTAAACTATTTTTTGGGTAAATACAATCACAGTTAGCAAGTTACACAGTACTCAGTTCTGAAATTCACAACAGTCCTCTTACTCAGGCGCAGTCTTATCCTTGCGTCATTCAGCATCACTTTTATTTGTTTCTCTGAGAACGTAGGACCATACGTCCTGTGGATCGTTTGCGCAGTTGTAATCTGGAGTAATATTAAAGAAGAGCTCATCGTCAAAGCATTTCTCATCGCAGGGGGAACCCAGATACGGTAGCTTGAGTACCACACCAGTCAGCAAACCTCCCACTCCTGCCACCGCAATAGTTCCGAACACGGCAGCCACCTGAAAGAGCGCCTGTTCCTTTGCGGTCCGACCCAAACCCGCTTCCAGGTCCGGGATCAATTCCTGCAACTCTGCTAGCAGAGGGTCTCCATGCTGTGGGGCCCGATGGGAGAAGATCTGGTAGAGACTGGGGCCGTACGTTTCCTCGGTCGCCAGGAGGATGGCGCAGATTCCTGCCAGGCTGGAAATGAGTCCTGTCAAGCCGTGAAGGTTGTGTATGCCGCACTGATCCTGCAACCGCAGCCGGCTTGCCAAAAACGGACTCAAGTATTTATACCCCAGCATGCACGCAATGCATCCCAGTATGCCCAGCACATAAGCAGCAGCCGGAGAAATCATCATGTCCACCGAAGCACCGACAGTTACGCCACCAGCCAGCGTTACGTTCTGCACGTCGGCCATGCTGATCTTGCCGTTCTTGCTGAGCATGCTGGACAGGGCGAAGGCAGTGATGGTGGAGGCACTGAGACCTATAAACGTGTGGAGAACGGCTCGGTGCTGGTCGTCACCCTTGAAGGTCAGCGCTGAGTTGAAAGAGGGCCAGAACACCCAGAGGAACAGCGTTCCCATTACGGAGAGAAGATCCGATTGGTAACTTGTCGTCTCTTTTGGGTGTCCTTCGTTTAGGCTGGGTCTGTACAGGACAAAGGTGACACCCAGGCCGAAGTAGCAGGCAAAAATGTGGATGAGGATCGAGCCACCAGCATCGTTGATCTTCAGGTACTTAAGTACAGCCCATTCTGTGACAGCGAACACAGGGATCTCCAGCAAGGCCATGATCTGCACAATACACAATATTCAGATTGATGATGTGTGATATGTGCAAATTTACATGCTTCCAGCAGTACCACACTACTAATGATTGATCTTGGGGATGTAAATGAAGAAAGAAAAGCAGGACTGATACACAATTTAGCCGTCATAGAATGTATTGCACTGTCTAGGAGTATTTCAAATGGATAATAACCACTCAAAAAAAATTAAATTCAGTCATTAATTACTCATATGTCGACATTTGTCCATCTTCAAAACACAAATAAAGATATTTTTGATGAATTCTGAGAGCTTTCTGACCCTCATATAGACAGAAAGTGTCCTGTCTTGGATTACTGAATATCAGGTCTCTTTCTAATAAATCACGTTTTGTGAATGATTTGATCAGTGATCATAACCTAGATTTGCTCTGTTTGCCAGAAACGTGGCTAAAACCAGATGAAAACTCTTTAAATGAGTCTACACCCCAGGATTACAGCTATAAAAATGAGCCATATCCGAAAGGCAAAGGAGGTGGAGTTGCTACAATATTCTCAGTATTTCTCAGAAGACAGGCTTTAATATTACACATTTAAGGTTATGGTGCTGCCATGTAACATTATCTAGAGAAACATGTGATAAATCCCCTGTGATGTTTGTACTGGCTACTGTATACAGGCCACCAGGGCATCACACAGAATTTATTAAAGAGTTTGCTGATTTTCTAACTGAGTTAGTACTGACTGCAGATAAAGTCTTAGTTGTTGGTGATTTTAA
>JAUMHG010000290.1:4278728-4290772 GCA_032359395.1 Enteromius anoplus
AGGAGCACATGAGGGAGACTGAATGAAAACAAAAACACAGATCACGAAGACATGGAATGCCTGGGGGGCGTGACATTAATAACAATTAAAAAAATTATGCAACATATTATTTTTATTATTATTATTATTATTAGTAGTACTACTAATAATAAAAATAATAGAAATAATAATAATTTAATTTGAATATTTAAAGATTTAAAGAATTTATTATGGTCATATATAAAGGAATTTATTAGTGAATAAGGAATTTATTTGTTTTCTCAAAAATAAATTTACATATTTACTTGTGTTTTGTATACTGACAGGAAACTCGTAGTCACAATGAAAGGCTGGATTTTACTGCTGATGTTGGCAAAACTGGTTGATTTTTCCATGACACAATCGACCAACTCATTGACCTGGCTAAGTTATCTTCGCAACCGAGCCTACAATCACGGTTATGGCCGCAGCCACAATAACATCCATGCTTCTCTGAGAGCAGAGGATGAGCCTCCTGCACCGGACTGTCCTTTAGAGTGCGACTGCCCTCCTTCCTACCCCAGCGCAATGTACTGCAACAGTCGCAAATTACAGCACGTCCCGTTTGTCCCATCTCACATCAAGTATGTATACCTGCAAAATAACCTGATCACGACCATCAAAAATGGAGTCTTTGATAATGCTCCAAATTTAGCTTGGATCAGCCTACACACAAATAAACTGAGCTCTGACAAGATTGGTGACAAAGTCTTCGCCAAACTACCGAACCTCGAGCGCCTCTTTTTACACAATAACAACCTGAGTTGGGTTCCACAGGATTTACCACGTTCCCTACGATATCTATACATGAATCATAACAATATCTCGAAGATCCCAGTCGAATCTTTCCGTGAAATGAGCAACCTGACGGTCCTGAACCTTCAAGTGAACGCCATTGAAGACCTCGGCAATGCACTTAAGGATCTGCATTCCTTGACCCTATTAGACTTACGAGTGAACCGACTGAAGAAGGTCCCTGAAAGCCTGCCACAAAAGTTGAGCCAGCTCTACCTCGAGTACAACCGCATATCCAGCGTTCCTGCGGATTTTCTGAGCCAGAGGCCTGAGCTGCGCTTTGTACGGCTGTCCCACAACCAGCTCACCAGCGGGGGAATTCCAGCCAACGCTTTCAATGTCAGCACACTTGTGGAGCTCGATTTATCCTTTAACAAGTTGGAAAGGATTCCCACTATTAGCACCAGCCTGGAGAATCTGTATCTGCAGGCCAACAAGATCAAAGGTACAGAAAAAAAAACCTAGAGATGTTACAGCACATGTCAAAGGCTTGTATGCAAATCTTCTCCTAAAAAATATGCCCGTTTTAATGGAATGCTTCAAAACAGCCACTTATCACAACTTAACAACACATATTGTATTTAAACAGAGTTGATATAAATATTTCCATCAAATGAAATAATGAAAAAATACTACATGTAAACTTTATCAAGCATTTTATAGAGGGTGTTCCTTTGGAACTTTGGAATACTTGATGCTCATTAAAGGGAACCCCAGGGCTTAAAGGATTAGTTCATCCCACGTCGTTCCAAACCCATAAGACCTTCGTTCATCCTCAGAAAACAAATTAAGATATTTTTGATGAAATCAGAGAGCCATCTGACCCTCCATAGACAGCAACACAGCTAAAATGATCCAGGTCCAGAAACATAGTAAAAACATCAGTAAAATGTGACATTAGTTGCTCAACTTCAGTTTTGTGATGTTACGAGAATACCTTTTCTGTTTGCGGAAAGAAAACAAAAATAATAATTTACTCTGCCATTCTTCTGCCTTTAGGTTTTCCACCATTTTAGGGAGTATCACAACGCATACGTGCGGTTTCCCCTAAGGGTAAACGACCACAGATTGCGTACATGTGCGTGCTTTTGACGTAAACAAGGCTGATTATGTCAAATACGTTAAAGCGCGTTTATGCATTGCATTGTAATATCTTCAAAATGGCGGAAGACGTAACTCAGGGGAGAACAATGGTTGAGTAGATTGCTATTTTTGTTTTCTTTAGTATAATATAAATTATGTCTCTTACTTAAATATTTAATGCAAAACCCATGGAAGGTTGTACTCAGTGAGCTACTGGTGCTATTTTTACTGCAACACAACTTGGGAAATAAAATACTAATACAATGACCACAGATACTGAAAGAGGTTACAAGTGGGTTACAAGTTACAAGCACAGACTTAAACCATAATTTCTTCTCCACAAGGAGTCTGATAGTGTTTTTACTGGCACGTAGCATGCGCATAGGACAGAGTGTTTGCTAAACTGGTGGATTACTGAGCCGAAATCACTTGTTGTTGAAAAAGTCATTTGCAAAAGATTTTTAGATTGTCCCTAGATGGCACCAATATAGTGTTTAGTTACTACCATGTAAATAAGAGAATGAAACATAAACAGGGATTAAACATTGTTTTCAGAGGCATGCTCTGACCTAAATTTTTGACGTTGTAGTTTTGCCAGTTTTGCCTGCCACAGAGCACAGATTTGAAGCTGTAGTGGAAACGCATCATCAGTGTCTGCTGCGTTATAACAAGCATTGACATGTTTATATTCTGTCAGGATGGCATCTAACATTTCTTGTCTCAGCCATTTGTAAGTACCTGTGGTCTACTGAAATCTTCAATGGTATCAGGACTAAAGTGGAGAGAATTTGTTGCCTTTTGACTGAAAATTACAACCAAAAGTCGCACAATGTGGCATTGTATCAGTGTTTTATTTTCTGAGTTGTGTATTCTGAGTTGTATTACAGTAAATGTTGTTAGCACCAGTAGCTCTACGTAACATCATTAAAATAATGGTGCTTCCCCTTAGTCCAAAATTTGTCTTTTTTGGGTTTTCTACTACAAATTTTATTAAGAGGCATCATTTACATTATATTAAGCAATACACGTTTTAAAGTAATACATTTCAGCTTTCAACTTTTTGTTGGAGTTTCGTAGGAATCTTGTATGGAAATTATTTTTTTACTCTTGGCCTAGACTGTAAATTTCCACTAAAAGGTAATTACAGACAAAAAAGACATACATAGACAGAATTGCAGATGCAGAGACGACTAACTAGTGAGAGTGTCAAAGCTTTTATATGAAGTGTCTTTACTTTGTACTAACATTTAAATTAATGCACACATTGTGCAGATACACATTTTTTTTTATTCTGCTTGTAGGTTTAAACATTTCTGCATGCAATTACATGTCATTACATAATTACAGTGTTGACCCTAAAACAAATGGAAAATGTTTTTGCAATACATCATGAACACAATACATAATTTGTGCTAAACAATATTAAAATATGATAGTTAAAGATACACAATGTAAAGTAACCAAAATACTTTTAGTTCTAAAATACAGCAGGACCAAAAAATGCCTAGCTGAAGAAACACCTACAAAAAATGTTATCTTAAATGTGCTCTAAAAATTGCAATTTGTTTCAGGCATTCCATGATAATATATGGATGTGTTGCACTGACAGTTGCCAATTTGACAAAATTACATTACTCTGTGTGAGCCTTCTTGGACAGTAACTTACTCTTTTATTTTCCAGAATTCTCAGTGAGCAGTTTCTGCAGAGTTGTGGATACAAACAATTTCTCTAATCTGCGTGTTCTGCGATTGGAGGCCAATGAAATTAGAGCCCAAGACATACCGACTGAAGCTGTACTCTGTCTGCGCCTGGCAACCAACATCGACCTATAGGCCTGTTTTCAACACATTCACAGTAACCTACTGTCAAACATGAGCATAGAGAGCAGGAAAAAATGAGCGAGAGAGAACATCTTGGAAATAAGTGTTTGGTTATCTTTTCTATTTGACAGTAAAATCACAGATCAGAATAGCAAGAAAACAATCTGAATTATCAGAATCAAAGTTGCAATTACCTTTTTGATATTTTTATTCTAAAACAGAAAAATTATCTGAGTATCTGAGTATATCTTCTGAGTTAATCTTGCACTTGTGACTTTTTTCTTGGAATTGTGTAGAAACAAGTACAAATTTTGAAATAATTTTAGTATTAGTTAAATACATTAATAGGTATTACCGTTCAGTAAATGCATGATACAAATAATGGTGTTGGTTGGGAGACTTTGGAGTTTTGTTTAGTAATTGTTAGTCAATATTTCTGGAAGTGGAAAAAGATAAATTGCCTAAAAGTCAATTTAACTGTCATCAGAATTTGAGAAGTTATTCGATGATCTCATGAAAATATAACTAACTGAAAACTGAGGGATCATAAAAAATTTGAATTAAAATTGTAATTAAGACCTTGAGAAGCTCTGGCCACTCTAAAAAAATAAAATAAACAACAAATCAACTGAATGTGTAAAACTTCTTGTCTTCTTCTTGTCACAGTACATCAATGTTTACTGTTTACTGTAAAGCATTGTCACTTGGGAATATTTTGAAGTATCTTTAATCAGATGAACTTTAATGTCTCCTCCAGAATGTGCTAATCCCAAGAATATTCTTTAGGTTTAATAAACAGCCTTGACCTTCAGTGAAAGCTCTAAAGGGAGCTGGTTCCACAAGGACAGTCTTAATGTTAATTACTGGAGATGAGTTTGCCCTAAGATTGCCCTAAGATTGCCCTAAGGTGCTGATGAAATGTCAACATAACCTGGCGGAACATGAACAATCAGTGGTGTCTCTGAGCAGTCTCACAGACTTGATTTGATGTAAACATTCAAAGTCAGTATAATTTGTTAATTCTAATTTGACAAGTATGGCAATGCACAAAATAAATAATAATACAAAAATGTGAAGAGTTTTTACACACATACCCAAAAGCATGGAGGGGAATTTGTTTAGCTAACAATTGGGTGGGTAAAAATGATTGCAATATGTTGAAGTTAAGAGGTCCAAAAAGCATGATTTCTTGTTGAATCTTGTGCACTTGTGTACTCTGTATATAACAAAGTCATTATCACATGATCAGATGAATTTACAGAAGTAACCAAATGTAATTTCTGGAGGAGATATCTACACAATATTTGGTTAAACTTTTGGTTAAACCTACTGTATTGCTTATAAGCATAAACATTAATAGAATATTTGCCATTTAATAGTGCTACTTAAGCACATATTAATGCCTTATTCTTCTTGACCCTATTATACATCCCTAATCCTACCCAATACCTAAACTTAACAAATACCTTTCTTACTATTAAAAGGCAGAAAATTAATAATTTCTTAAGGTAAAAATAGGAGTTAATATTTAGCAAATGTAAAAAAAAAAAAAAACTATTTTAAATTGTTACCCAATATTTACTTTTAATGGCCTTTCAAGTTAAATTGTCAAAATATAACAAATGTGTTATATTGGCAAGCGATAAACACTACGATTAAAGTATTTAACTGATGAAACTTCAGTTTTTTTGTATGTTCTATTCTATAAACAACTATTTTTTGAGTATATAATATAACGTCCAGGTTACAAAGGTAACCCATGTTCCCTGAAGGAGGATACAGGAAGTTTGTCTTACCAGAGAATACCAGATATTTGTAGCCACAAACTACTCAGTGTCATCCACCTGGAAACGTAGCGGGGCTGAGACGTTCGCTACCGAACTCTCATGAGGGCCCAAGCACAACTTCACCCGAGGGTGGCCTGTGTCAAAACATCGTCCCTCAAAGATCATCAGACACCAGCCTCGAGAGACTGGTTTCCTTAGTAGACTATTTAGCAGCGTGGATACTACTGCCAAATGTGTCTTGATGGGTCCTGCGTACTGTAGAAAGAGCATACAGAATCCAATTCGGACGAGCTCTGCCACAATTCGTGGGCGTCACTCACGCGATAGTTCGTTCAGAGCAGGCTTTGGTGTTGGAACAAGAAGTCAAAACTCTTCTGAGGAAAGAGGTCATCGAGGTGGTCCTTCCACACAAAATAGAGTGCGGGTTCTACAGACGCTATTTTATTGTTCCGAAGAAGGATTGAGGGCTGAGGCGCATCTTAGAGCTCAGGTTATTGAACCGCTCAGTTATGAAGCTGAAATTCAGAATGCTCACTGTGAAGCAAGTTGTAGCAATAATCAGGTCAGAGGACTGGTTTGTCACAATAGATCTAAAAGATGCGTACTTTCATGTATCGATCCATCCTTCACACAGAAAGTTCCTGAGGTTTGCTTTCGTGGGCAAAGCATACCAATATCGGCTACTACCATTCGGCCTTGCACTCTCACCCCGTACGTTTATGAAGTGTGTGGAAGCAGCTTCACTGCGACTCCAGCGCATTCGAATTCTAGATTTCATTAACGACTGGCTAATATTAGCACGATCGCTGGATGAAGCGAGCAGACATCGAGATGTCGTTCTCGCTCACATGAAACGATTAGGGTTGAGACTGGACCCCAAGAAAAGTGTCTTTTCTCCAGCTCAGAGAACCACTTATCTAGGCGCGTTGTGGGACTCGACCACGATGCGGGCTCATATGACACCTGCTCGAGTAGATTCGATCCTCACCGCTGTCGAAAGAGTAAAAGAAGGCTGGTCACTCACTGTCAAGCAGTTTCAAAAGCTGTTGGGCCTTATGGCAGCTGTGTCCAACGTCATACATATTAGCCTGCTGTACATGAGACCCCTACAGTGGTGGCTCAGGAACAAAGGAATATCCCTGAGGGGAAATCCCCTTTGCATGATCAATGTGTCACGCCGAGCTGTACGTGCCTTAGATATGTGGAGGAAACCTGCGTTCCTAAATCAGGGCGCAGTGCTGGGAGATCCTGGTCACCGCATCACGAGTGGTCGCTCAGCCCAAGGTCTGTGGAGAGCAGACATCCGGTCGAGACAGGGGCCGAGGCCTGGGGAATGGATGCTCCACACTGAGGTGGTGGAGCAGATATGGAGAGAGTTTTACAGAGCAGAGGTAGACCTCTTCACGACAAAGGAGAATGCGCAATGTCCCCTTCTCTAGTTCATCCAGCTCCTCTGGAACTAGATGCCATGGTACAGACGTGGCAGAGGCTTCATCTGTACACTTTTCCCCCCATCGCTCTGCTCCCTGGAGTTCTGGCGACAGTGCGCCAGGACGAGGTCAGTCTACTACTTGTAACGCCATTCTGGCCGGGCCGAGTATGGTTCTCTGACCTTATAGACCTCCTAGACTGCCCTTCGTGGGAAATTCTGATCAGGAGGGATCTGGAGCTGTGGAAATTGAAAGTGTGGCCCCTGAGGGCGCACAACTCTTAGCCACAGGTTTCTCAACCGAGGTTGTTGAGACCCTTCTCCAATCCAGAGCTCCATCTATGAGAAAGCTGCATGGCCTAAAATGGAAATTATTCACTTCGTGGTGTAGAGAACGCTAGCAAGATCCAGTTAACTGCCCAGTCGGTACAGTTCTAGAATTTTTGCAGGCCCAATTCTCTAAAAGTAATTAGTAAGTAAGCAACACTATACTGAGTTTCTCAATCTGATCTCATAAATTTTAATGTGACCACGCCCACGAGATACATTTGCAGTGTTATTCGAATAAACACGCCCACAACAGCTCATGTGCTCAACGCAGAAGAACAGAGAAAACAAAACAAACAGCGCTGACTTCAGCAAAGAGGATAACAAATGGATTTACTTCAAGATGCGGTGTGCGATCTGTTCCAGTCACTCTCATGACTCTCATGACTCATGAAGCGTGTTGACAGGCTGTATGCTGTTAGCCTACTGCCGTCTGTAATATAAAGAATACGATATAAAAACAATATAACAATATCATGCAGCGCACTACCTGACCTACACTAACTAGTGGGAACAAAAGTTACAGAGGGTGAAGCTCGCCTCTAACCTAGTGTGTCTAATACATCGTAAAATCCCTACATATGCACAATGTATGTCGCGCAACCTCTTACCTGTCCCTTTCTCCAAGCCTCGAGATACAACATGAATGATAAGCGAGAGGTAAGCAGATGGAGAGGGAATGTAATTAAAAATGGTGCGCTAAACCATGATGTAACCAGGGTACAACAATTTACGATAATACAAAAAAACACCACACAACAGCAAGGTTTTTCTCTCTCTGCCCCTCCTGAGTGGCGTCTTTCCTCCAGCTTTATGCCACGGGTATTGATCTGACTGGAAGGCTGATCAACGACGTCACGGAACCTGGTAGCACAGGTGAGCTGTGTCGACCAATGAGGTGAGCCTGCAAAAGTGAAAGTAAGAAGAGAAAAACAAAAACGGGAACTCGCACAAACACCTCAACAAAGTGTTAATGTGAGGAAAGGACGTAACAACATATACTTGAGTCTCTTCAAGCTGATCGCCTCTAGGGAGTGCTGTACCAGCATCAGGTCTTCAACTGCACTGATATTCTCTGGTTAAACAAACTTCCTGTACACTGATGGTGGTTATTTTTTCTTGAATTCATGGAAAGCAGCAGCAAACTATCACGCCACCGGGTGGCACTGTTCCCAGTGATACCGGTTACTCGCGATCTTAGTCACCTGAGTATTGATTGTCACCACCTGTTCATAGTTAGAACAGAGTGGTAAAAAGAGCCACCTTGACAATCACACTTTGGCGGTGAGCAAGGTAACATCACTCCTGCTTACCTTCTGCCTTACGTTCATGTTTTGCCACTGCTTCTCCATGTGTTATCAGATGTTTCTACAGCTGTAACCAGTGACTGCACACTCTATCTTCATGCGCTGCATCAGCCTCACGGAGTGATCTCACTAGCTGGATTCACATGAGCTACTAACCACTCTGCTTACCTGCAAGGAAAACATAGATCATCCAGCGATCTATCTTCACCACTGATAAGTGAGAAACCATTATACTTACCCGTGTATACTCACCTGCTGTACTCACCTGTCTCCTCAGAACACCACTCGCCAGCCCATTCTCCTCAAGCAGTCTCCTGCGCCTGTAAAGAATCCTCTGAGATAGGATTTAATCACGCAGATCGCATACTCACCTCTCCCAAGGGAAAAGTCTAGCAGTCATATGGTTATCTGAGCGAGCAACAGGAGGATCGATCTGGTGATCGCTCAACATCTGAGATATAGTGAATGGACATTCCATATATCTATTACGGCCCTTTTTTACTTGTCATTCTTCAATAAATTATCAAAAACTTACCACTGTTACACAAACACTCAAATGACAGGTATTTACAGGGTTCACTTGTTTTCAGAATTGACTCAAAGTCTGTACACATCTCTGTAGCTCTGTGCTCAATAATGTGTTTATTGTGTATATTTTAATTATACTGTGTTGTGAATAAAAAAAACAAATCATTTAAAAAAAAAACTGTATTTTTTTTTTTTCAATCTCCCCCCATTCTTTCTACCTGACTTACCTGTCAGTTTCACTAATGGGCCATCAGGGGAGTGGTCTTTGTCTCTTCAGGTGTCAATCACTGAATATTACTGGGCCATTCTCATGCCCCTGCATACAAGCTTTCAGCCTCAAAACATGTCTTTTAAAATTTAAAACACTATATTGTTTTCTGTGAATAATTAATTTAAAATGATTTTCACATCATTCTGAAGTAAATATTCTAACCTAAACGGCTGGTTACTCTAAATTCCTATTCAGGACCATTCACTATGGCTTGGATGGCCTTATTTTAGAAAGTTTTATTTTCCCAAAACTTAGTAACCACGCATAATATATAAAAAAAAAAAATGCAAACATGTACAACCATCCTGGTCACATATTATTGTAGCATAGTTTCTGCTGTATACAAAAACAATTATGTGTTGGTCAATAGTATGTAATAAGTAGTTGAAATAATCACAAATATCAGAGCATGTCCAACATCTCAGAGTTCCAGAAAAGGAACGTCTCAGGTTATGTATATAACCACGTTCCTTGAAGGAACGAGACAGCACACTTTTGGCATCCCGTGCAGTCGTTTCGCTGCATTACAGGAGCTAGTTTGCTGGGAGCATTCCACGTGCTTTTATGCTTCCTGGCCAGGTGACATCACCCGCCTATGACGTCCCAGCTCATCATTGGCTGATTCTACACACGATTCAGAGCCGTCCCGCTGAGGGCTTTCCCATAGCGTCTCGTTGACGGAGTGTCTCGTTCCTTCAAGGAACATGGTTATATACATAACCTGAGACGTTTTGTTCAGTGTACACTCTCGCTGACTAAATTCAATACTATGCAAACATCGATAAACATAAAAGCAATGACATCACATGCCCAAAGTATTCCAGGTTTTAAATATTTTAGTCCAAACTTACAGAACCAACAATTATTGAAGTTCAATGAATATGAAAATGTGTTACGAAGTGGACTCTGATGCCGTGGTGGTCGGCCCCTACTCCGGGGTGCTGGACAATCTTGATGAGCGTGGTAAAAGTCAGTTAGAAGTGAGTGATCGACTACGTCCTGTCGGGGTACCCAAGATCTCTCTTCTGGACCATAGCCTTCCCAATCTACAGTATGAGATACTGGAGTTTACCACCACGACGTCGGGAATCCAAGATTTCCTTGACGGTGTAGATGTCCCCATCATCTACCAACATCGGAGGACGGGGTTCCTCTTCACGGCCAGGCTCTGTGAAGACAGAAAGGGGTTTGTGAAAAGGTTTTAATAGTGAGACATGGAAAGTTGGATGGATTTTTGGAGTTTTGTATGTGACAGGGTTGCTCCATGACTGTGAAGGGACCAACAAATCTGGGACTACATTTTTTACAGGTCAGGCATAGGCGGATGTCCTTTGTTGGGATCCAGACCTTTTGACCGACATGATATACAGGAGCTTGGGAACGATCGGCTGTGGTGGTTTGCCTATGCACTGCCCTTTGAAGATGTTGGTGCGCTTGGTCACAGACCATATCACTCTCCCGGAACCAGTAATCCACAGATGGTACGTCGGATGGTTCGCCATTCCAGGGGAAGAGTGGGGGCTAAAAGCCGAGTATGCATTGAAAAGGGTTCAGTCCAGTTGTGGCTTGTCGGAGGGAATTCTGAGCATACTCAGCCCAGCCCAGGTACTGGTTCCAGGTGTCTTGGTGGTCATGGCAGAAGGTACGGAGGAACCGCCCCACTTCCTGGATTTTCTATTCTGTTTGCCCGTTGGTTTGGGGATGGTATCCAGATGAGAGGTTTACAGCCACACCTAGGAGCTTGAAGAAGGCTTTCCAAACCCTGGAAGGGCATTGTGTTCCACGATCCCACACGATATCCTCAGGGAGTCCAAAGGCTCGGAAGATATGATCAAAGAGGAGAGTAGCATAAGTCAGCAGAACTTGAAGAATCTGTCTACTATGACAAATACAAAGGTGTTACCTTCAGAAGATGGAAGATCAGTGATAAAATCAACTCCTAGGTGTGACCAGGAGCGGTTAGGTACGGGAAGTGGATGGAGCTTTCCTGCAGGTAGATGGCGTGGACTCTTTGCCATCGCACATTCCCGACACCCTCTCACCTACCTCTGCACATCATTGTCCATTCCAGGCCACCAAAGCCGATCTTGTAGGAGTGAGAGGGTTCTGTTGGTCCAGTACTGAAGATTCTTGTGATCCGTTATGACGTGGAATGGATGATGAGACCCCTGCAGCCAGTGACGCCATTCCTCGAGTGGCAGCTTGATGGCTAACAACTCTCGGTTTCCAATGTCATAGTTGACTTCTGCAGGACTGAGTTTCTTAGAGAAGTAGGCACAAGGTTTTAGTTGAGGTGGGTTCCCCTGCTGCTGTGATAACATGGCTCCTACGCCAGTGGTGGAGCAGCTTTGGATTTGGATGACAGTGGATGGGTGCCATGGTGAAAGTGGTCTTAAGGTGTTTAAAGGCCTCTTCGGCTTCAGGAGTCCAGGATAGGTTCTTGGGTTTACTACTGTAAGGAGTGGAAAATTGGCTAAAAGAAATCTTATCCAAAATTTAATCCAATTGAATCATTTTGACTAAAAGAAATCTCTTCTGAGAAGTCAGCACTGACAAGATTCTCGAGGCTCAAAGCAAGCCATAAAACGAGATCTTAAGATATAAACAGGATGACCCAAAGACAATTCCCCCTCGACACTCACCCACTTTACAACCTCCCCTCCCTGCCTCGACCAACA
>JAUMHG010000290.1:4310124-4322799 GCA_032359395.1 Enteromius anoplus
TGTGTATATACTGTAAATATAAATAGTTAGAAATGTTACGGTTGCTGCTAAAGTAAGTCTGTAGAATGTTCTTTGACCTACATATCAAGAAGCAGTGTTTTAATGTTAGCATGTAGGTTGTTGATACAAACATTTAAAGCTAGACAAGCGCAAACTCACTAAGGAATGTTGTATCCGTAGTTACTGATGTTTACAGCTGCAGTGATACCACATATGATGAGTGGGACCCCACCAGCTATCAAATAAAACCTATTGAGGGAAAAAGAAAAGAAAACTGTTAGTGGTCATTTTGTGGTTAGTGGTCATCATATTAAAACTTCTCAAAAATATAGAAATAAAGGATAGCCTACTGCTGCTGTTTTGTCAAGGTTGTCAAAAAAACAAGAGATACAATAATTGCTAATTAAAAGAATTTAAATGTGCGTAATGCTCCTATCCTTATATTCTCCTTATATTTCCTACAGATGTTCTCTTTGGCCTTTGCCCTTTACTTGGCGTAAAGAAATTTGTGTGGTCTATACATTAGGCAGTTCTGTGTCACTGTCTGTCAATGAAGAGCCAAGTCTGGGCTCCAGACAGTGTAGGAGAGAGGGGAAACATAACAGGATTTATCCCAGGAGGCAGGCGTGGGATCTGGCCAGACCTCCCCAGGGAATGTGGAGAGCATGGAGGTCTAGGGTAAAAACAGAGAACACAGACTAGAGGAGATGAATATATTTGCATGCACGTCTCTGAGGACATGTGAAAGTTAGCCTTAACTAGTCCTGTCCCTCGTTTGATTTACAACTATTCCGTCCACTTTTATCTTTTTCCATTGCCCCCATTTGCTCTCTTTTTCCTTCTTCTGACTCTCCACAACAGCAGATGGAAATTAGCTTTTATCTGGACAATGGAGGTCTTTGATTAGTTTTTACATCATGGTGGTCCATTCAGTTGCACTCAAAAGCCCATTTTGCTCCTGTACACGCCTATCAATAGTTTCTACTCAGGAAGTGCTAATTCAATATGACGTCTGCCCATAAAACTGTCAATGTTTTGGACTGATTTGAGGTATGACAACCACTCTGAATACTGAAAGAGTTCTGGCCGAACCCATACACTTCCTTTTAAGATGGTGTCAAGAATATTTAATGTCATTAAATGTGACACAATTACAACATACAGGCTTTCAAAATGTATTGTTTCTCAAGAATGAAGAGATTTTTGCATGACCTGTCTGTCATAAAATGCACATATTCAGATGCAAGGACAAGGGATTCTGTTGTTTGACAAAACCATCCCCCACTGAATCATATCCACCTTCTTTAAAGCCGTATCAAAATGTAGTGTAGTGCTAAGCTAGAATGCTAAACTGTTACCTTGCTGACTGAAGGATAAGTGAAATGTCTGACTGCAGTTGTGTTTATTAAAAGTAGCAAATCCAGGGTTTTATGGGTACTGGGGCCATATTATAGAAAAAAACAGGAATACAAGAATTTGTGTGTGCTTGTTAAATATATATATTTCTGATTTCTGACAACCTGCTATTAACCATCTAACACGTCCAGACATCCATTATGATTTAACTGACCTGAGCATGGGCCGCTGAGTTGGTTGTACAGCAGACTCTCCTTCTAGCTGCTGTGGTGTCCTTAATAAGGCCTCTTTATAGATGACTCTGGCACTAACTCCAATCCATAACAAAGTGGATAGAGATGAGTAGTGAAGAACAATTCCCACCTGACACAAACATACAAATACATGAATAACACAAGTAATATAATATAATAATATAATAAAATATAATAATACATTAGTGCATAAGAAAATATCAGATAATATTTTAATGTGTAGCTAATGTATTTTTAGTACAACGCTAAATAAGTTTGTTTATTGATTTTGTCTTATTATTAATTACTTATTATTATATACTATTTTTCTTTACCGTTTTATTTTTTAAAATTTTGTACAATACTGCACTCTTAGTTTGTTTATGAAACAACATTGAAAAGTCTGGAAAGGCACTTAAGGGATAGTTCACTGTAAATAAATAAAAAGAAAATTCTGTTTAAAATTCTTAATCAATTAATTAATTTAAGTTGTTTTAAACATTTATGAATTGCTTTCTTCTGTTTGTTTGTGAACATTCTTTAAAATACATTTTTTGTGTTTAACAAAATAAAGTTACACAGGTTTAAAACTGATTAAAGTAAAGAAAATAATGAAAATTTTTCATTTCCATTCTAATGTAATAATACATTATTATTATGTAAGATGTAAACTGGAGACTTACTGCCTGGCACACAGCTGGGTAGCCTGTCAGAGTGATGCCTCCAGCAAACACTGCAGACGTCATTGCGATGTGGAAACTAGTGTTCAGGAGCGTGTGCCAACTCTTCCTTGTGATTCTGATGGAGCTGAAGGCAGAAAAACAAACAGCAAGTTTCATATGGATGTCCACTTCTAATTTAACATCTTGTGACTTGTGTCACAGTCTGCAGAACTGTTTTCTTTTAGTTTGAGTTTTTGGCCATGTAGTGTATGTTTTCAGTCTCAGAATGATCACATTTTAACAAAGTGAGACAAATACCTGTGATGCAGTATATAGGTGATGATGATTGTGAAGAGACAGAGGAGCAGAACTGCAGTACAGGTGTAGATCACTGGATGGAGCACTTCCACTGGAATCAAAGGTGAACCTGGGAAATCTGGCATCTCCTGAAACATTGACAGCAAAAATGGGAAATAATCATTTAAAAATGCATACACATGACTTCATAGCCGAGGTAGGACACCTTAAAAAGAATAGGTGTAAGAATATGCCCCTTGTTTTCTGTTTAGATTCCATCTTCTAGGCCAATACTGCTGATATTGATAGTAACAAACTGACATTTTTGTGAGGAAATATAGATCTTTTTTCTCATAAAAAGTTTTGAGGTATTGCCCTGATGCCAGTTCTGTGAATTATGGGTTATTCAGTGCCAAGACGTTTAAACCAGTGGCCAAGATAGACCATCTATTACCAAATTACCTCAATAACAAAAACAGTGTAGGACATAGCTGAACATTATAATCCTTTGACGCATGTCATGGTGAATGTTGCATAACATATCAGTTTGTAGTAAGAGACCTATCCTCCTCAAGTAAAGGGCCGACTGTATAGTATCTTTGTACTAAGTGTAGACAGGGTAGGATTATATTATTAACTAGTTAAAACCAACCACAACCATGCTATTAGTTAAGCTGATATTCTTTGCTCTTAGTTAGCAATTACACAAATGAATGGATGGACATATAATAATAAATCACAATGATATATTTTAGACATTGCATTTCATTGTTTCAATGGTTCTTTTCCAAAAACTACTGAGCTGCCTTGATGTTGACTTCCTACATTTCAAGTCAACATCATAACAGTCATAAAATCTTATACATGATATAACAAGCAATCCAACATATCACTCAATTAGTCATTTGTGCAGAAGACTGAACTTATGATTGAATCCAATGGTGTTTGGTGTCAGTTAGCATCCATTTTTTTATTGATTTAACATTTTTGAGGTCTGACTGAAATATAATACTACAATTTTAAATATACAACTGACATTTGTGTTGCAATGTTGATCATCTTAGATCAGAGCTCAGCACAATGCATTTTGGGATCCAACATGAAGGATATTTGAGACGTTGGCCTGAAATGTATATCTTAGAAGGCATTAAAATTACAGTACTCACAGGTCATATCTGTATTTTATAAAGTTGTTACCTGAAGTACAGCGTAATTGCTCAGCACAGAGCAGCGCATTGTAGAGGTGGACGCATCACTGTGGGCCACCTGACAGCCATCCAGACTCCAACTCCCATGATGCTCCAGCACTTGAAAGCTCCAGTGGGCAGCAACAGGGTCATTTCCAGGTGACGTATGTCGTAGTGACACGATAACAGGATCGGACTGATTCCACATGCTACATCCATCTGAAAAAGAAGGAGAGCGAGAAAGCAGGAAAGTTTACATCTGTGCTCTTGTAAAGGTTTCTAAAGGCCAAGGGTGAATCGTTGGTCTTCTCCCAAAATGCCTGTACTACATCAGTACATTGTAAAAATTTGATGAATGTTTTCAATCCCTTGAATGCTCGAGCCGAAGGCAACCCACCAAGGCCAACGTAGATAACTGGAGTGTTGACACCACGTCTGCGGGCAAGGTCCGAATATCCAGTGAAATTGCTGGTAAATGGGAAGAATCTTCCACTGCGGAATGCCACGAACTGCAGCTTACAGTCAGGAGGAGCATTTGGCGGAAATAGAGATGCAGGGAGAGACACAGAAGCAAGAGCAACTGCATTCTAGAGAGAGAAACACAACAATGTGTTTCAGTGATTTTACCAAGTTTTTACATGTATAAAACAGCAGTAGTACCAGTATGGTAGACACATGATTATGACATTGAACGATTTTTAGCCAACACAAAAACACATTTTCCCCTGTAACACAAAAAGCTCCTTTTCGTGAAAAATTTGCAATTTAGTAATTACTATTGAGAAAATACACTCATACTTGAATGTAATGATTTAGGCCCTAGTGCCCAATTAAAGAATATATTTATTTGAAAATACAATTGTGTATCAGTGTTTGGTGGTTTGTAAATTCATCCCTGTTTGTATTCTAAGGAATGAATAGAGCTAAGCTAAACACTAACTGTGGTGCCATGCGTTAGAGCAATTAAGAGAACGCATTGAGATGAAGAGATATGTATCAACTCGTCTAAGTTTAGGGAAGAACATAGTGGAATATGGGAAAACGGTGGCGTTTTCATTTAAGTATACCAGGTTATATATTAAATTAAAATTGCAGGGCTTTTTTTTTTTTAGCAATTACATTTGTAAATGTATTTGTGGTATACTTAAATAAATATATGTTAAATGCATTTTAATATATTTGTTTTTCACTAGGATGCATGTTAATTTCAATTACATAAAATTATATTTTTATATATATATTATATCTATCTATCTATCACTGTAAATATATACACAAGTCTACACTTGGACACAAAACATGACAAACCTTGAGATGAAAAGCATTCAGTGAGGTGTTGTGCGTTCCTGTGGTGCAGCGAAATCGCAGTTGCTGCTCAAGAGATGATTCAATCCCATCATTCCCCTGGTTTCCTCCTGCCGCCTCTCTTCTCTGATAGACTGTGCAGGTCATGCCAGTAAAATGAGCAGGACGAATCAGGTGAGCCTCCATCACGATGTTACGAGAACTCTAAGAAAGTGAGGAAATATGCTGATTTTGTGCTCAGATAATATTACTCATTATTTATGTTTATTATATTATATTGTGTGAAACATATATTTGTAATACACACTGTATTTAGTCAGGATTCCATAATAAATATAATGTTTAGAAGAACAGCATTTATTTAAAATAGCAATTTTAATTAGCAATAGACGATTTTGATCAACTTAATGCATACTAGCTGAATAAAAGTCTAATTTATATGTGCAATATAAAAACGTACTTTGGAGAAGTCCTGTGCGTGAGAGTGCAGCTGAGGCCAGGCGAGAGTCTCCAGCATGTAGACGACTGAACTGCAGGCTCTTTCGTCTCGCTGTGCTCGAGCCAGAATCTGATCATCTACCTGCATCAGGTTGCTTCCCATTTCCACCAGCACCTCGGACAGCTTGGAAGAAGGAGTGCACATTTATGTAAGGACACAAATGCAATGCAATAGATATGCTGCTGAATACAGTGTCCTACAGACCTCATGCAGTTCTGTCACGTAGTCCATGCATTTGTGCATCATCTGAGCCACATAAAGAACATCCACCGTGTCTGAGAAGCCGGCAGCATCCAGAGTGTATGATCGCACCTGGTGCGCCAGAGTCATCGCGTTGGAGAGGTTCATGGGCATCTGAGTGAGAAGTAGAGAGTTAACTATGAAAATGGAATTAATATAAATATAAATATATTAAAATGATTTCTGATGGATCATGTGACACTGAAGCCTGGAGTAATGAAGCTGAAAATTCACAGGATTAAATTTTATATACATTATATTAAAATAAATAATTAAATATAATTAGAATTAGAATGTCTTTATTGTCACTGTACACATATACAGTGTACATTATATACATGTACGATGAGATTAAGATATAATAGTTATAATTTTACTAGTTTATTGTATTTTGATCCAATGAATGCAGCCTTAATATATAAAATGAGCATAAAAGCCTTCTTTCAAAAACATCATAAACATCATGATATTTTTATTGCATATTATATTATATATTATATTATGCAAAAATAGTAATAATTTTTTTTTTTTTTACTACTAGGATGTACAGTATAACAGTAAAAAGTAGTGTTATTAATAGTATTGAATTTGCACTTATAACGTTAATTAAATAAAGGGCCACTTAAATATACTACAGTATGTTTCTTAATATAATTTTAAAAAGTTAAGTTTGTAATAATGTACAATTTTAAATGTATTTTGTAACATTTTAAATCGTTGTTTCAATAATTGTTTTGTTTTAAAATACATTTATTTTTATACTAAAGGACATGTAAACTACTTAATGATTAAGTTTAGTGTGTTAAAACCAATATATCATGCATGTACTAAATTGAAATTTTATCATTTTAAATGTGTAAATAGAAATAATTTTAATACATAACATAATTTAGTTTACATTAAAATGACATAAAAATTTTTTTAGCATTTTAGTTTACATAAATACTTGTCCATTCATTCATCAGTACACTTTAACCATATTTCAAAAACAATATCGGTAATATTTATTTATTACATCTAACTTCAGTCATACTTAAGTGGGTTAACTAACACTTTCAAGCCCAAATGCATTCAATATAAAATTAAACTTAATTTTTTTTTTTTTTTTTTACAACTGCACCATGCAGTTGGCATTAACATAACACTTAAGTACGTGTATAATACTCTCTTATGGCGAGCTTTAATTGCCTTACATATTAGTAACCTGCACCACACTTAAAATAAAACTCTAGGCTCTAGCTAGAATGTCACAAACCAGTATGAAGGTGTGCAGGACCCGTGTGATTCCGCTAGTATAGAGGCACTGAGAGTAGTCTCCCTCCTCCCAGCTTCCAGAGCGATCACAGTTACGCGAAGCCTTCTTCTGCTCCACACCGCCTCCTATAGTTAAGGAGGGGTAGCGCAGCTGCAGACAGTGCTGGTAAGAAGTGATGCCAGCCAGAGTTCTAGGCCACCTGAAGCCAAAGAGGTTAAACAGATCAAACATTGCCAAACGTTTCTAGATGAGCATTATTAAGCCACAGATAAGCTGCATGATGATTATCTGACCTGAACTCCCCTCGGTTGTTAGTCACTCGCTGCTCCGGACAGAAGGAGGCGCTGTTCTCCAGAACCACTATCTCCACGCTGCGTGAGGCGTTCCCGCGGCCCGTGGACACCACACACTCCCACTCACCGCTTGCCTCCACGTGCACGTTTGACAGGATCAGCTCACTATAACAGAATAGAACCATATTCAGTGGCATTGCTCATTATTTTTGTATTGATTTTTATTATTTTTTCCCCAATTTAATCTCTCAGTCCACTGTTTAATTTAGACTCATCTCTTCTTTCCACATTGTGTTGCTTCCCTGTAATTCTGGTCATTTCTCTTCCCTTTTGCATACACTTTTTGGCCGAAAAATATTAAGCCGTACTTAACATAACAATGATTTCTTAAGGATCATGTGACACTGAAGAAAGGAATAATTATTTTAGCTGTCCATCACAGGAATAAATCACATTTTAAAATATGTTCAAATGGACAACAGCTATTTTAAATTGCAATACTCTTTCACAACTCAAAAAATCAAAAATGGAACATGATCTGTAAACATGGCTATAGCTACAAATATACCTATGATATTTCTGTGTTCCAGGGTCACATACATCAGTAAATCAGTAAATCAAGTTTAGTTTATTCATGTATGTGTTACCTGGTGATGAAGGTGCAGTCATGCTGTACACTCTCCTCCAGATGAACTCCATCGGTAGGGTCAGAGGTGACAGGCTGTCCGTTGTGACGCCAGTGAAGAGCAGTGATTTTGTCCACCAGTGAAGCAGTGCAGTGGAAAGGCAGCCTGTCTCCCTTAAACACAACCTGTCGCAGCGAGGGTAACAGAGATAGTGTGTGCAGCTCCAGCGGACCCTCTGAGGATCAAAAGCATTGAAAAGATAAACAATATACTCTTAGAAAAAAGAAAAATGATATTCCGCAATTCTGACTTTTTTTACAATTCTGACTTTATTTCTTGCAATTCTAAGAAAAAAAGTCTAAATTGCGAGTTTATGAGATAATTCTGTATTTTCGAACAAATGAATGTACTGTAGCCTTGGTAAGTATATTTTTTTAAACTCCAATTTTCAGAATAGAATAGTACATCATGAGTATCTGAAATATTTGAATTAAAATGTAACAATATGCCCATGTAATCATCTATAAAGTGCCGATATAGATTACATTGTGTGTGGATTCTCACTGTCTGCTGCTGTTCTTATTCTGGTCCTTTTGTTATGTGCACCTTCTGGGTTTTTTTATGAATCAGAAATTACACAAGTACAGTGGCAGGAGGTGTAAGAAAGCTCTTTGTGTGTTTTGTTGCCGTGTAATCATTCAAAATCAGCTTTGCTGGTGAAACAGCTTGGGTGAATCAGTCCCTTGTCGAGGACTGAGGATATGTATTCACAACTGCAAACCCACAGAGGGATCTTTCCTAGTCGGTCACAGCTATGTGCTGCTGGCCAACATAAATACGTTTAAGGGCAGCAGAGGAAGAGATGGCGAAATGAGCTGATATTAAAACAGTAACAGGAGCCCTGGTTTGAGGCCCAGGACTCGGAAAAATGCAGCGTATGTCTACCAGAAAGATGAGATGAGGCTTAACAGAAAGTCACTGAGAAATACAATCAGACCCCTGTGGCAAAAGCCAGAGAAACAGGGAATTTTTAAGCAAATTTGGCTGGCTAAAACACAAGGATTGAGCAACATTGCAGTTCAGCCAAAATACCAAAACTGATCAAAGCCTAAGAAGTTGTTGTTAATGATCAATTATGCAGGTTTTAATACTGAATAATTTTGTTTTGGGAAGTTGCCATCATAAAAGTCAAAGTCCAATAAAACCCTTTTAATAATAATAGTAATAATAATAATAATAATATTGTTATCATTTGATCATTGTCAGTACAGCCATAAATAATGTGACAATGACAGTTTATCTTCTCAACAGTAATAATAAAATAGTCATATTCGAATAGCCACATGTAAATAAAATATTATATAAAATACATTATATCTGTTAGATTATAGATATATTAGAGCTGGGCAACAGTTCATTGCATGTGTGTGTCTTTATACATAATAAATATAAACAGTACACACATTTATATTATGTATACATATTTTTTTTGGGATGCAATTAATCGTTGCCCAGCACTAGTATTATATTTATTTATTTTATGCAATTTTATTGGAGTAAAAAAGGTAACAACTAGCCCAAGTCTCCTGTATATAGAGAAAGAGATAGCATATCTTTTTTTTTTTTTTTTTTTTTTAAAAATAAATAAATTGCAGTAATTCCATTCAGATGTGCATATTGTATATACAGAGGGAGCCGTGGCCTAATGGATAGGGAGTTGGACAACCTAAAGGTTCGAGTCCCAGGTCTGGTGGGAATTATAGGTGGTGGGACTGAATATCCAGCACTCTCTCCAACTTCAATACCATGACTGAGGTGAGACCCTTGAGCCAGGCACCGTTCCCCAAACTGCTCCCTGGGTGCCGCAGCTTTGGCTGCCCACTGCTCTGTGTTCACGGTGTGTGTGTGTTCACTGCTGTGTGTGTGCATGCACTTTGGTTGGGTTAAATGCAGAGCACAAATTAATGGATCATCATACCTGGCCACAAGTCACTTCACTTATAATTGAATATAATATTGTACAATACTGATATTAATTTTGCTCACCACAGCTGAGGTCAGTCTCCCTCAGAAGTCGCAGGGGTTTGTTCTGAAGTCTTCTGGGATATGCACACAGTGTTTCATCCCCAAGCCGAGCTGAACTGCTGCGGAAAAAGCCTGGGACCCAGCGCAGATCGCAGTCACATGACAGGAACTCAGAATGAAAGTTCCTATTGAGAACACAGTTGGAGGTAAGAATTAGATAAAGCTTGTTGTTCAGAAGAAGACTTTACAATTATTTGGGAAATTAAACACATAAACCTTAACTGAATTCATTAAGAAATTGTTCTTATTTAACACAAAGACATTTACACATTTTACATGTGACTTAGGTCTATTTTATGTCATGCTAAAGAGTTAATCATGACCCTAGTGGTAGCATTCTGAATACAGTTGTGAATTATAGATATGCACAGTCTTAGTTTTGTGCATTATAAAATGATTAAAATGCTAGAAATCCCAGGAATATCTCTTTCTATACAAAAAAATTAGCATGTGCTCCACTAGAACATTCACTTTAACTCACACTAGCTTCAGAGAGTGTAAATCCATAAACAAATGTGGATCCAGAGAGGAAAAGATGTTTCCAGAGATGTTTCTATAATATAAGAAAACAAAAGACACATTTTGCAACTCTTAAATACAACAAGAATTATTATTATTATACATTATAAAATGCATTCTTTGCAAAAGACGCTGTGTATCATATGTTATTCTGCAGACCACAGCAACACTCTCAAGAACGATACAGATCTTTTGTGTGTTTGTATTCCAATAAATATTTGTTTCAAAATGACTTACAATTTTGTGAGGTTGGTAAGTCCCTGGAACACTTCTGAGGTCAGGCAGCCAATTCGGTTGCTGGAGAGGTCACTGTACAGATTACAGTATATCAGAGGAATTGTTATTCTGTGTGCCAGTGCACATGGATCTGTGCTTCAGAACTTAAGAAATCATTATACAGTGATCAGTGTTTCAAACTTTGAAACAGCAACTTTTCAAACTACTTATATTAGTTCAATTACTGTGACCACGGGTTATAAATACATGTTATAGGCTAGGCTATATTTATTTTTTTGATTAAAAGTACAGTAAAAATAATAATACTGCAAAATGTTATTACAATGTAAAATAACTTTTTTTCTATTGTATATTTAAAAATGCAATTTGTTCCTGTGATTCAAAGCTGAATTATAATCATTACTCCAGTCTTCAGTGTCACATGATCCTTGATAAATTATTCTAATAAGCTGATGTGTCCTATTTTTATCAATGTTGAAAATAGTTTTTTGCTCACTAAATATAGCCTTTGGGAGCAAACAACACTTATTTCAAATACATTAAAAACACTTATTTTACATTTTTTACACTATGACTGTATGACAGTATGACTGTACTTTTTTGACTTTGACCAATTTGTTTCAATGTGTTGAAGAGTATGAAATAAACTAAATGCATTGTTATGTGAAACCAAATTGCACTTTTTCTCCTTTAAAAGTACATTTGTACTGTTAAAAATAATGTTTTATTGTACTGTCTTTAATCGCAAATTACGTATATTCATGCATTGTATGTGTGTGTGTATATATATATATATATATATGTATATATATATGTATATATATATATATATATATATATACATAATAAAACAGTACACACACATACTGTTTGTGACCCTAGACTACAAAACCAGTCTTAATGGTAAATGTTTTTCTGACATATTGTAAGCTTCTGACTGACACATTGTTTGTTAGTATTGGACAATATTAGGCCGAGACGCACCTATTAGAAAATCCGGAATTGGAGGGTGCAAAAAAATCTAAATAGTGAGAAAATACTAAAAAAAAAAAAAAACTTTAAAGTTGTCCAAATGAAGTTCTTAGCAATGCATATTACTAACAAACATTTAATGTTGTTGCATTTACAGTAGGACAATTACAAAATATCTTCATGGAAAATGATCTCTACTTAATATCCTAATGATTTTTGGCATTAAAGGGAAATCTATTATTTTAACCCATCACAATCAAACATAATGTATTGCTACAAATATACCCCAGAGACTTAAGACTGCTTTTGTGGTCCTGGGTCTCACATACATATATGTAAACAAAAGCTTTTATTTTAGACGGGATTAATCAAGATTAATCTTTTGACATCACTAGTACTTATATAAATCTATGTTTTATTTCAATGTCCCAGTCCAGTATTACATTTGCACCAAATCACACTTTATGAATTGACACTCACGAGTGGCTGTACCTAAAAACGTGAGGCACATTGCTCAGGAATGCCATCAAATAATCAATTTGCAATGCCAACATGCTACTGTAAACAAAAATTCACAATGCTTCAGGGTTTTCTGACTTCTTCACGGTTCTAGAACTGACACTGATTATTTTAACTTGACTCTTAAAAATCGTAAAAGTCTTAAAAATGCATGGTTCATGTGCGAGATGCTGCAAAAGATGCAAACACAGCATTCTTACATGTCCATCTAGCCCAGGGGTAGGCAACGTCGGTCCTGGAGTGCCACTGTCCTGCAGAGATGTAGCTCCAACCCTAATCAAACACACCTTAACAAGCTAATTAAGGTCTTCATGATTACTAGGGCTCCAAGCAGGTGAGTTTTTTTGAGGGTTGGAGCTAAACTCTGCAGGACATTGGCACTCCAGGACC
>JAUMHG010000290.1:4322899-4334945 GCA_032359395.1 Enteromius anoplus
TAATATTGTGTATCTGGAATGAATTTTAGATCTTTAAGTCCATCTCATGAAAAATCGGAGCAGAAACAAAGGTGTTGGGTTGATATTTTTTTTGAGTGTATTTATATAGAATTATTTTATTCTTTATATATGTTGTTTTTAATTGTTGTAAGTACTCTTAGGTTATTCTTTCTTATGATGATGCTGATTGTCGTGTATTTATTTATTTTCGATCTGTTTTTCTGTTGTGCATGTAATTGTGTCACAGGTATTTCCAACCACTCCAGCTGATTCTTGGGGCAACCGTCGTGATCCTTCTGTTTTTGGGTTTTGTCTGGGCAGCTGAAAACAAGGCCGTTATCCGGCGATTCCGGAGGAATCATCCATCGCTGTCCCTTGCTGCAATTTTGGGCTCCAGCTACCTTCTTCTGTCTGTTTTAGGAGGGGTAGCTGTGTTCCTCTTTGGCATTGCCTTCCCCATTTTATGTTAGTATTCTTTCACTGTTGCTTTAATAATATTTTGCAGGTAGTACATGCATAATGTGTATTAAATGGCTGTAACTGTCCTTTTTCCTCCTCATAGTGATCATTGTCCATGCTTCTGTGAGACTCCGAAACCTTAAAAATAAACTGGAGAATAAGCTGGAGAGTATAGGATTGAAGAGGACTCCTATGGGCCTGCTGCTGGAAGCCCTGGGACAAGAGCAAGAGGCTGGATCATAGCTGTGTTTACTATTATCTCCCACCCCTTTTATCCTAGGAGCTTCTTTCATGTCTTTAAAATATGTATGAAAACAGACATTGGCAGAACATATACGGCATATTGCTAAAGTCTCTCAGAAATGCAAGAAGGGGCCAGTGGATTAAATTATAATGCAGTATATGAAAGTTAGCAAAAAGTCAGATTTACAGGACCAGGCGTGTATTAGCTATTAGGTGTCCAAATCTAAAAACAGCAATATAAATCCTTGTAAATAGGATGTAGGTTAGTGTTAATCAATTCACATTTTTATTGAAGTAATTTTGCTTTCATTCTATGGATTTAATTGTGCCTACACTATAATTCCATCCTTAAATGTGTTTTCTGTGATCTTGATTTTGTAAATTGTGTTTGAAGGAGATCTGAAGACAGTGTTTTCCCCCGTGTGTTACATGACCAAATATTATTTTTACTGATTGATTTCATTTTCAATCAAGTTGTGCCATGCCATAAGTGGTGTTTGCTCTCTTACAAAGTGCCAAGGTAAATACTTCTCAGTTATTGCAACACAAAACAGTGACCAAGAATATGAATTATGTACACGTGACCCTGGACCATGAAACCAGTCATAAGGAGCAAGGGTATATTTGTGACCGACCATGCATTGTATGGAACAAAATTTGATGCATAACATCCTGTTACATGAAGATCTTTAGCACATGTCTTGTCGTAAAGATATCAAAACTTAATTTTTGCTAAGTTATATGCATTGGTAATATAACAGTTCTCTGCCAAATATTGTCCTGTCTTAACAAACCATACATCAATGGAAAGCTTATTTATTCAGCTCAAACTGAATATTCAAATCTCAAAATGTACTTTTAAATTGACTGGTTTTGTCCAGTGTCACATACTTATTCTTACTTGATTTGAGTCATTTAATATTGTTTAAGCTTTGCTTAAGTACTGATTCCTTTAAAAAATGTAATTTGTATTTCCTACATATTTAATGTTTACAACATCAGCTGCCTTGTATCTTCAGGAAATGCTCGTGGTTAAAATAAACAAACTTTCATAGATCTGCAGTCTTCGTTTTTTCGTCTAGTACCGCTCAGAGGCGCTGTGATCGTTAAAATGAGTTTATAGGATATTATAGGGACTCGTAAAGTGTAGTCTCGTTTCAATGCCAGTTTTTCTTTTCGTCCTATTGAAAAAAAAAAATGTTTGGTGAGAAAACTTAAACATATATTTGTTTAAAATGCTTCAAAGGCATCCAGCATATTCCCCGTGTCACCACCTCCTTTTGAAAGGTTTCAGCGCAATCATCCCCGTTAACCGGCTCACATCCTTTAATCCTGAACTCACGGCTTACTACACCGGGACCTGCGGTCACACGAGGATATATTATACATTTGTATGAGTGTTTCATACAGAAAAATCCAGCAATCCACGTGATTTTATTCAATGAAATATATTTTAGAAAAATGTTTTGGTCTTTGGAGCAAGCTTTTAAATATCGTCTTTGTAACTGCGTGCTTTCAGTGCAGAAATGAAAGGTGTGGTAAATTGTTATTTCATGTGAGTTCGTGGGAATAAGCAGAAGAAGGTGCTGAACAAGTCTTGGACATGGATGCGGTACCGAAAGGTGAGTGATTTAACACAAAAACCATTCACTAAAACAGAGACTGCCTTACGTACAACGTCTGTCAAAATTTAATTCAATTAATAATATGATTACTGGCAAATTATATGTTTTTAAACATTCAGAGAATATAGAAATTAACCTATATTTTTGTGTTGTAATATTTCTTAAAATAAAAAGTTCGCTTTTTGCGGTTCACATCCTTGCATTTCTTGCAGTAGATGTATAACGTTAGCTAACTAGATAGTCATAGTCGACCTATGTTTTAATAATCCCTTTGTTGCAACTTTAGTGTATTGTGTTGAGTTTTGTAATGGGCTTTGTGTTCTTGAAGTTCTCTCAGAACTAGGTCACTTAGTTCTTCCCGATCCTTATGGCGCTTCTTACGTGTAACAGTCTCTGCCACATCTGCCCTCTTTCTTTTAGTTTACATATTTTTATAAGGTTCTGCTTAATGCCAAATTTAAGATTCGTGTGATTTTAGAAAAAGCATTTTCATATTTAGAATTTACTGCCTTTATCGTTCAGACTGAACACGTATTTTGTGTTTTAAGGTGATAATTTGTTCCAAAACCTGGTGTTGTCAAAGATATGTTTTGCTTTGCAGAAGAAAGATAGTCATATTTGTTTGGAGTGACTTGAGAGATTGTTTTAGATTCCGATCATTTGTTTAAGACACGGTTTTAATAAGAAAACTCTTTATTTCAGATGGGGCCGGTTTAGCCGACCCCAGCAAAACAGACACACTCAACTCAACAGGTTCTGCAGGGCAAAGGAGAGCTGGAGGAGCCAAGAAACACACACAAGCTAATAAATCAGCCCTGCGTGCACCCAGAGCTCTGTGCTGCCTCACTCTCAGTAACCCAATACGCATGGCAGCACTAGCCCTGGTGGAGTGGAAATATCCTTTTGCCCAATGTGTGTGTGTGTTTGTGCATTGTGCAGTTTCTTATGTTTTCTGGAGAACTGCTTCCTTGACCTTAGACCTTTAAGCCTTTCGATATATTCATTTTACTGGCTATCTTTGCCAACTGCGTTGCCCTTGGTGTCTCCAAACCATTTCCTGAAGATGATTCCAATGCCACAAACCACAATCTGGTGAGTGCATTGCCAACATGACCACGATCTGATGAGTGAGAACTGATTGCCTCAGCAAAAATACACCAAACCCCAGAAAAACAAGCACAGCGTTTTTGGCAGGTCATGTTAGACAAGTTCGCATCATCTGACTCTCAGCTGATCCACATCTAATATAGGGAAACGACACCTATCACAACATATGAGGTCCTTCAGTATTATCAGCAGCTTTCAGGTTGCTCAATAGCTAATTACCCTCGTCCATCCCCAGCTCCTCCTCTCACCCAGTCGGGATACGACCTTTGGATCAGACAAATTTCTGCATTTTTTACATTAAATTAATGAACACAAATTATATCAGGAATACATTTATGTTGCCCCTGTTCTGTTTTCCTGCATCGTTGCGCAGGGAGTTCTTGCCCAGGACAGAACCAATTTATCCATAACATTAAAATAAATCCCATTTCTTTACATATACTGTACATACAGTTTTCAATACAGAATTAGTTAACCTAACAGTGATTAATCTTAGTGCAGTTAGTACATATTTAGGATTAAAAATTCTGTTATCGATTGTTATTGCATTGTGAAATGAACAGGTTTACAAACTAATATTAGCGCAAAGGTTAGTAAATGCTTTGTAATTTAATGCACATCGTTACTAATGTTAACAAATGAGATCTTATTGTAAAGTCTGTAAAGTTGTATAAATGCACACATGGCTGTATAACATTCCCAATGATATTTTTTAATGACCCGTCTGTGAAACTGAGGGTATTCTACCTCTTTAGGGCTTCCCATGTTCAGTGCAGCACTATAATTGCATTAGGCTTGAAGTTTGATTGACAGCTCTGAATGCCAAACAGGATAAGAGTGCTTACCATCTGTTCTCTCTCTATGGCTGCTCACTCATTGCCTTTACATGCAATTTACTGTCCTACTACAGATTTACTATAGACAATAATGATTCCTACAAATCATTCTGATTCTTGTTTTTAGATTGCGGCCATGCTTTTGTTTTTTTGTCTATTTCTCATTTTTCAGCACCATCCCTTTAAAGTTAAGCTCTGTGTAGGACTCTTTGCTCATATACTTTAATTTCCAGGCCATCCGTGGTGTTGCACTGATGTCTGTTGAGTCTGTAGTGTCTGCAGTGTTTGGATGATTAGCTGAAATAACGTGAGGGAGAACTAGAGGTCAAGAGGGCAGAAAGTAATGAGCTCAGCAATGTGTGTTAAGGGAAAACAGGTGAAAGGGAGAGCAAGTGTATGTGTGTGTGTGTTAAGATCAAATTGCTTCTCAATCATTATACACTGTCATTCAAATGTGTTGGGACCAGTAGATTTTTTATGTTTTTTTGTAAGAAATTTCTGATGCTAATCAAGGCATGAGATCATTTGTTTAATTATCTATTTGATCATAAATACATGGGGGAAAATTGTATAGTTATTGAATAGTATTTATAATATAAATAGTATTAAAAATAGTATTTTTTAAAGATTTATTACTTATTTGGCACAACATGACATTGGAACTTAAAGAAATTGGAACAGTTTAAAACTATTGATTTCAGCTCATTAAGATACATAGAAACTTCCTTCTCTTTTACTTACTACCTTATTTATTCCTAGGAACAAGTGGAGTATGTGTTTCTGGTCATTTTCACCATCGAAACGTTCACAAAGATTCTTGCGTACGGTCTGGTCATGCATCCCAGCGCCTACATCCGCAGCGGCTGGAACTTGCTGGATTTTGTTATTGTCATTGTCGGGTATGTCGGAGGTTACCTAAAATATACTTCCAAATTAAAGTCCAGTGAAACGTATTTCTATTAGAGCTGTCAAATGATTAATTGTGATTAATTGCATCAAAAATTTAAAACCTACCCAGAAAGATAGAAATAACCAGCATAAAACCATTTTTTGTTGGTGAAAATACTAGTGGACTAAGAATTTTACACAGTACTGTACATGAGTTTGTATTTATATATACAAAGTAAATATACATAGCACATGCATTATGTAAAAAAAACAACTTTTATTCTGGATGCGATTAATCACATGTTTTACCTGAAATGATTTCCATAAGTTTTTTAACTATATACATTATTTTAATGCAGCTTTACAATAAATTGTGATGTTTATGCTCTTGTTTATGTTTATGTGATGATCTTAATGTCTTACAGTTGCAATTAGCAGATTAGTGTGAACCAATAATATAGTATACTTTTTAAATATAATCAAACCTTTTTTAATGAAAGTTTAATGAAGAGAGCATATGGAAACTTAACTGGCAGTATATTTGTGTGCTCTATGCAGTCTTTTCAGTGTTATAGCTGAGATGGGAGAGCACAAACCAGGAGAAGCCCATCACGCTGCTGGTAAACCAGGAGGTCTGGATGTCAAAGCCCTGAGAGCTTTCAGAGTACTGCGACCCCTGCGCCTGGTGTCCGGTGTGCCCAGTAAGTGTGTGTGTGTGTGTGTGTGTATGTGTGTTCTTCGGAGTAGACTTCTGTACACACAGTGCTGGCTGTGTCTAATTCCTACATCTACAGTGATTGTGATTCAGCTTGTGATGTGTGCAGGTCTGCAGATTGTGTTGAACTCCATCATGAAGGCCATGGTGCCTCTGCTGCACATCGGTCTACTGGTCATGTTTGTCATCATCATTTACGCCATCATTGGGCTGGAGCTCTTCATAGGCAAGATGCACAAGACCTGCTTCATTGTAGGAACAGGTAAAGAAAGCAAACATGCTGCAGCTCCACTCAATGAACTATTTCATTAAATACTGTTAAAAGTATAAAGCATACTAAATTGTGTTTGTAATCATGTGAAAAGATCTTATGGTGGACGACGATCCAACACCATGTGCTTTTGCTGGTAACGGTCGTTTCTGTGTGGGCAACAACACAGTGTGCCAGGGAGGATGGGAGGGACCCAACGGAGGCATCACCAACTTTGACAACATCTTCTTCGCTATGCTCACTGTGTTCCAGTGCATTACTATGGAGGGCTGGACTGATGTGCTCTACTGGGTACGGCCTGTCCTGCATCTCTTCGCTCTTGATTTTTTAAGCTGTAGTAACTGTTAGACAAACAGGGTCATTTTTTTTGAACGAAAACAGAACATTGAGATGTTCCTTCTTTCTGAATGAAATATGAGAGTTTAAGGAATGTTAATTGACACAATAAGGCCTGTTAAAAAATCAGCTTATTATAAAATATTATGATGATATTATAGATTTTGATATCATCAGATTTTTCTTCAGTTGTCAAGATCAAAACACATTTTGCATGCTCTTATTGAAGAGTGTCATATCACCAGTAAATGTCTAGAACAAAAAATACTATCATTAATTTTTCAATTAAAAACTTAATTGTAAAAGATACTTCCAATAGAGGTAAAAAAATCCAGGGAATAAGCATTAAAATGCACATTTTTATAGCCTAAATATTTAAATAGTATATGTTAACATGTGATGGAATCATTGTTGTTTTAGTATAATTTATGTTTTAATTATAATTAATTAGATTGGATAAAATACTGCACATTCATATTTTAAATGACCTTTTAATTTATATTTTGTTTTATATCAATGCAGTTTTCATTTTAGTTTATTTTTATAAATTTGGTTCTCTTGTAATTTTACATAAAATTTTCTTTTTCTAATTATATAGCTTTATTTTTAGTAGTTTAGTAGTTTTATCACTAATTGAAATGTTGCCATGGTAAAATCTTTAATTTTCACTTTTCACAAATTTTTATGTTTATTTTTAAGTTTAAGGTTTTCATGTTATATTTCTATTTGATGTAAGTTCCATTTTTCCATTCCAATTTTTACTTTTAGGTAATATTTTATTTTATTATATTATATTTATATTATATTTTAATAATATTCCTTTAAATGTAAAAGGTTCACAATGGAAACATTTTTAGACAAATAGTATTGTGAAACACCTTTATTTTTTAAAGTGTTGACGGTTTACAATTGCATATCACACCTATGCCACTCAAAAAACAGTTGATAGCATATAGTGTATGCATATTTTTCTCTCTCATCTGCAATGTTTTTCAGATGAATGATTCCATCGGGTTTGAGCTGCCTTGGATTTATTTTGTGTCTCTGGTCATTTTTGGATCTTTCTTTGTCCTTAATCTTGTGTTGGGTGTATTGAGCGGGTGAGTGACTCCAGCCTTGATCCATTTTAAGCCTTTTAACTGCTAACTCCATTGCATGTGTAAATATATGAGACATAAGGATAAGTGTGATAAGTGGCATCTTGTGAAGGTTTACGTTATATTACATGTGTCTCTTTCACATCACAGTGAGTTCTCTAAAGAGAGAGAGAAGGCCGTGTGTCGTGGTGAGCTGCAGATGGCCCAGGAGAAACAGCAGATGGAGGAGGACATGATCGGATACATGGACTGGCTCATTGAAGCAGAGGACATGGATGAGGATGGAAATAAACGTAATATATGCTTTATTTAGCTTTCTCAAACCATCAAAACAGTAAGCAGTGCATAAATAATGAATAAAAACTTTTGCCCAGTGAAGATGATAGAATATCACAAGATTGATTATAAATTGCCAACTCTTATTAAAGAAATAATATACTTTAAAAGAATAAACATAATGCTTTTAGACAAGGAATTGCATGTTAACTGCAACAAAATAAAAATGATTATAGCTTACAGTAAATTTACAGTAAGTAAATAACCACTTTTTTTCATTTTCGAGTCAAAAGTACTACTTTTTCAGTACATCTTTATGTGTCATTTTTATAAGTTCTGCTAATTGTACTGATAAGCATATATATAAAGTACTTGATTTGAAGTGCATTACAAGTGCACGTTCAATCCCATTAAGTGCTTTTCCTTTTAATAGCAGTCAGCTGTGTTCATCATTTATCAGGTTTTAGCAACGATACATATGTTTGTTTGTTTTTTCAGTCAGTGAAGAACATATTTTTAATGCATTTAGTTTTTGTCTTTGGTGTAAATGGCAGGTGCGGTGGTGGCGAAGAAGAAGATGATGAAGAAATATGGCTGGTACAAACACAGTGAAGATGGAGGTACTGATTGAACACGTTTTCACTTTGATTTTTTAAATGCATTGCTTATAAAAATACTAAATTCCATAATTTGATTCCTTTTTGAAGTACACATCCTTTTCTTTTATACAGAATCAGATTCAGACTCTGAGTTTGAAGCATTTCTGGATGATGACAATGGCTGCTGTGCATCTATAATGTAAGTATAACATTTATACTGCTTATTTATCCATTATAAAGTATTAAAAACACCAGAAAGTGATGCATCTGAATTCTCTTGTTTTCCTTAGGGCAAGACTAATGGCTATAAGTTTCTGGTAGGTGTTTTTTTTTTTTTTTGAGTAACGTTTACCAGAACCCAACATTTTTTTGACATATTTCACTTTTTTAAAATGTAAAATTGGGGCCCAATAATATTTGCTGGTTCTTCTGTTTCTCAGTGAGCAGCTGTACCACTTGAATCTGGTCATTAGAAAGAACTGCCGTGTGGCCGTCAAATCTACTAATTTCTACTGGCTGGTTCTGGTGCTGGTGTTCCTCAACACGGCCGCCAGTGCCTCTGAACACTACGGCCAACCACAGTGGCTCACAGACATACAGGGTTTGTGTGTGTGAGTAAGTTTTCCTGTAATAACATGAACTGACCCTGTCTTAAATATGTTCTCTTCGATGTTCCAGAACGAGCAAATAAGATCCTTCTGGCTCTGTTTACGCTGGAGATGCTGATGAAGATCTACAGCTTCGGCTTTCAGATCTACTTCATGGCGCTCTTCAACCGTTTCGATTGTTTCGTGGTTTGTGGTGGGATCCTGGAGACAGTGCTGGTGGAGATGGAGGTAATCCCGCCCATTGGGATCTCTGTGCTGCGCTGCGTCCGTCTGCTCCGTATCTTCAAAGTCACAAGGTGATTCACTGTGAGATTAATGATTTGGTGTTATCATTTGAACTTAACCCAAAAATTTTAATTACCACCTTATACTTACCCCCAAGCCATCTTAGGTGGATATGACAGTCTGAGTTTTTTTACAAACTTATCTTGGCTTATCCAAGCTTGGTAATGATGGTGCATAGTGGCCATTATTTTGAAGCTCAGTGAATTGCATATGTCTGTAAAACTAACCTATACGTCTCTGGAGGGTTCACATTCTTCTGAAGCAGGCCAATGAGTTTTTGTTATAAAAATATTTCTGTTTTTAAAATTATAACTCAAAATCACTGACTTTATTAGTTTTACAACAGATATATGCCATTTTATTGAGTTTCAAAATGATGGCCACCCTCCACGAGCATTACTAAGCTTGGAAACATTTTGACAGCAGTTTTAGCATTAGTTTGATAAAAACCCTGTAATGCATTTTAGACTTTATTAATAAATTAAAAATCACGTAGATGTTTTAAAGAGTCATTGAAAATGCTGAATTTGTTGGTGTTTCTCTTTAGACACTGGGCCGCTCTGTCAGACCTTGTGAGCTCTTTGCTGAACTCTATGAAGGCCATTTGCTCCCTGCTTCTGCTACTCTTCCTTTTCCTCATCATCTTCGCTCTCCTGGGCATGCAGCTCTTCGGTGGAAAGTTCAACTTTGACGAGACTCAAATGAAAAGAAGCACCTTCGATTCTTTTCCATCTGCCCTGCTCACCTGTTTCCAGGTATCTGCCTCTGTTACCAAGCTGCCATTTTACCATTAAAATTATCGTGTGTATGCTATAATTATATTTTTTAAAGTATAATTCTAATATGTACTGCAAAATAATTCAAATTGATGTTATCACAAAGTGCAGTTTTTAAAAGTGTACTTAAGTGCCTTAAAGGAAAAGTTCACCCAAAGTGAAAATTCCGTCATTATTTACTGACCCTCAAGGAGTTCCAAACCTGCATGAATATTTTTGTTCTGCCGAACACAAGGGAAGACATATTAAAGAATGTACGAAACAGAGCAGTTCTGGGTCACCAGGAAGCCAGCGGTGACCTAAAACAGCCTGGTAAAAAACTTTTTTGTTATGTTCAGCAGAGCAAAGAAATTCATACAGATCTGGAACTACTTGAGGGTGAGTAAATGATGAAAGAGTTTTCATTTTTGGGTAAAGAAACGGTCATGAGTCTACTCTCTTTAAGTACACTTAAGTGGCCTTTTAATTAATTAATATAATATTATCAGCAAGTACAGTTTAAAAAAAACATGCTTTTAAGATTTAAAGAACAAGGAGTAATAGTGCATATTATGTGTAATATGGATTAAATGTGCATAAACAGATGTGTTTGACACAATGACAATTTTAATAGCTTTAATCTTTACAGTGCTTTATTCTTTATTACACTATACAAATGATAAGCAATAAATAAAAGATTGAGAATACAGTAGATTGTGTTCTGAACCTGGAAATGTAAACTGAAGCTGTTTCTTGTGTAGATCCTAACAGGAGAGGACTGGAACTCTGTCATGTATGATGGCATCATGGCGTACGGTGGACCAGTGTTTCCCAATATGATTGTCTCTGTTTACTTTGTCATTCTTTTCGTCTGCGGTAACTGTATCTTTAAGTTCCATCTATTAGTTCCATATTATTATATCTGTGGTTAAGCTTCCCATATGGCTGTTCTTGTACCTGGAGGCTTGTCTCTGGCCCTTGACTTTGTCATTCAGACATCTTGCTGAACGTCTTCTTGGCTATCGCTGTGGACAACTTAGCAGGAGATGGTGACAAAAAGAAAAAAGAGTAGGCAATATTAACACAAACATCATTGTTACTACCCTGCACTCACATGTATATAGAGCTCACTGTGTCTGTCCTGTTTCACAGAGAGAAAAAAGAAGAGGAGGAGGAATGGGAGGATGATGAAGAAAGAGAGGAAGATGAAGCTGGAGTAAGAACCCCGGTCTTTCTTTCTCTCTGCTTTTCAGACATATTAAAAGGAATAGTTCACCTAAATTAAAAGTTACTCCGGATATAGATGAGTATGTGTCTTCATGGGAACAGATTTGGAGAAATGTAGCATTACGTCACTTGCTCATCAATGGATCCTCTGCAGTGAATGGGTGCTGTGAGAATTTGATGAGCATGTGTTGTAATGCTAAATGCTAGTGCAAGTAAATTTTCAGCAAATTAAAACTTGAATATGATGTATTTCAGAGTGTAACAAAATATTGAGCAGGAAATCGTGTGTAGAATTTTATTTTACCCATTGGTATTGGATTGAGTTGTGACGATATGATTACTCATGTATTAAATGATCAAAGACATGTGTTAAGTAACTTCTATTTGACTGTATTTTCGATATAATCGGTTTATTTTAATTTTATTTCTGTAATCATTCTCATTATAGGGTTCTGTACATTTCTCTTGTTCTTAATCTCTTTAGAATGATGTGGACGATTGGGAAGAGCATGAAGAGTTGAGAGCAATTGAAGGACTTGAGGGTAAATTCTGTCCTGTCCAACTCTAGATTGATCATGAATGTGAATTAATTAGAGCTGGGCAATGATTAATCGCATCCAATATAAAGGTTTCTGTGTGCATAATATATAAATATAAATATATATATATATATATATATATATATGTGTGTGTTTGGACTGTGTATATTAATTATGCAT
>JAUMHG010000290.1:4335045-4348264 GCA_032359395.1 Enteromius anoplus
CAGGAACTGACAAGGGAAAACGAAACTAAGACAGGAAGACATGAAAACGAAACTAAGAACAGACATAAATGTTACACACACGCATGTATTTATTTAAGAAAAATGTTTTGTTTATATATTACATATTTATACATTATATAAATTATATTAATATAAATATATACTTATAAATATTTTGTAAATATGTACTGTATGTGTGTGTCTTAAAATATAAATATAAAATATATTTATGGGTGCGATTAAGTTGGCTGGCATTAGAATTAATTTAATGATATATCTTCATGCTGTCTAAAGGTATAGGCACTCCCTTGAAAGTAGAAAGCTTTCAGCCAAAAGAGAAAATCGTACCCATTCCTGATGGAAGTTCTTTTTTCATCCTGGGAAAGAAAAACTGGTATGTTAAAATAAAATGATTGAAATGATGGTGTATAATAATAATCATTGTTCCTGAAATTGACATGCCGATGTTCACTTAGTCTCAGAGTCGCCTGCCACAACCTCATTCATCATCACTATTTCACCAACTTCATCCTCATCTTCATCATATTCAGTAGTTTTTCACTGGCTGCTGAAGACCCAATCAAAACTCATTCTGTCAGAAACGTTGTAAGTTCATGCGCCTCTAGAATAGAGCACTTGAGGGCCAATCTGTGTGCAGGTCTGTTCCCACTGTTAGAAAATATTATTAAATATATAAAAAATTACTTATATTTATATTAGTGTCCCATAGAGATTTAGCTAGTCTTAAAGCACTAGATTTCTTTTTTTTTTTTTTTTTTAAGGCTAAAACCCGATATGTGTTAATCTTATGAAGACATTCATATTTCACCCCAAAGTTAACCATACGAAAATGAAGTATTTTCGTATGTATTTTTAATGTATTTTTTACAATGTGTGATTATTTTCATGTAAGCATGCCAGCAAAAATATTCAATTTAATATTATTCAATGTATTAATTTAATGCTAAATCATTTCATTTGTAAATTAAAAACCAGCATATAATTTAAATATTTTATAGATAAATTAACATTTACCTTAAAATAAGCAAATATTATCATAATGTATGTTTAAAATTGTATTTTTAAATAAAATGTATAATTGTATGTTTAAATGTATTTTTAAATGAATTTTCACCTTAATGGTTTTATTTTTTAGCTCCATTTTATTTTATTTTTGGGGTGTGAAATATGACATGAAATCATGAGATTGACCAGGTGCCAAAGAAAATGACTGTATTCTTGATTGCTGTGTTTGTCTTATGATAGATGCTGGGTTATGCTGATTACGTCTTTACCACCGTCTTCACTATTGAGATCATGTTGAAGGTAAGTTATTGATTCTCCTGCATACAACAAAAGACAATCTTATGCTTCAAATAGACTTTTATCTTTTCTAATAATGTCTCATAATGGGTTATTATTTGTGACTTAAACGGATACTAAAACTGGAAATGATTAAATAACATTTTTGTATATTGAAATAAAGGTAAAATAATGTATAATATAAATATTAGATTAAAAAACATACACTTAATAAAAAGTATAATAAAAAAACTTGAAACACACACACAAACAAAACTAAATTGCTATTTTTAAAAAATAGAAATAAAAGTGTTTATTCAAAATAAAAATAAAACCTTTAAAGGCATTAAAATAATACTAAAATAAGAGTTCTGAGAATGGATTGGTCATGTGCAGAAATATCAGATGTCTGTGAAGATTGAGTTTAAGCTCACTTCTGTTTAAATGTGTTCATTAATGTCTTTCTCAGATGACTGTGTATGGAGCTTTCCTTCATCAAGGTTCCTTCTGCAGAAACGCCTTCAACCTCCTGGACCTTCTGGTCGTCAGCGTGTCCCTCACATCTTTTTTTTTGCAGTAACTGTCCATCTGTTGATCAGTTCAGCTATTAACTGATTTATTCATTGTTATTCATTGATTTATTCATACTCATTTGTTGTTATTACTGTGTTTAGTTCGAGTGCTATTTCTGTGGTGAAGATTCTTCGAGTATTGCGAGTGCTCAGGCCTCTTCGAGCCATCAACAGGGCAAAGGGACTCAAGGTACAAACATCTCCAGCCTCTCCAGACTCTTATCGCGCGATAAAAAAAATATCACCGTTGATCTATTCACAAAGTTGGGTTGGAGTCTATACTACAAGCTATGGTGACTTTCACCTTTAGCGCGGATGTATAGCCGAATTATACTGTAGCCTTATTCAGACACTTTTGGTATCACCAAAAGCTTAGTGGTCGTTCACATGCAGCGCGTTTTGTGCGCACAAGCTTTTCATTTTCAACAGAGCCGCGCAGTTTAAAATCCAAAGCAGAAATGGTTTTGTAACTGACAGCGCTTTCATGGTTGCCAAGTAACAGCAGACGGTACAGAAGTTGGTGGAGGAAGCGACGCGCCTCGCGTTTTCCACTCGTGTTTAGACGCTTCGTGAACGTACCCTTCTGTTACATTTAATACTAAAGTATTGTTAACGCCAATACAAACATTATTTTAGTGTGTTAGAGCAGAAAGATGCAGCTGTGGTTAAACAGCTGGATGTTGGGTTGAAACGTTACCTGAATGTCGCGGGTGATTGTTTGTAATGTGTGTGTTTCTGGTTCTCGTCTGTTTTGGGGTGGGAGGAGCAGACGCGGGTTCCCTGTCCCTCCGTTTGCACTGCCTTGTTGAGCGTAGCACTGAAAACATTATATTTTACACAGTTTAATCTCTTTTTTATTTCTGAATCATTCGGTTCGTATACGTACCGAACCGAAAGCCTCGTACCGAATGGTTCAATACGATACGACGTATCATTACACCCCTAAAATATATATATATATATATATATATTAAAAAAAGCACTGCATTACGAGCTGCACACATGTAAAATAATATTTTAACTTCATAATAATAAAAAAAATTTTTTTATTGGTCTTCATGATCTGTGATGTAAAGAACACTGGCATGCATCTTTCTGACAAAATAAAAGCTGGATGGAATTAAGAATTGAACATTAGAAAGACATTAGGACATATACATTAGTATTGCATTTTTACAGTTATACTATAAAGTTATTTATTTTTATCTAACAATATAATTGCAACAGTTCATATGGATAAAAAAAAGCAATAATCACAATAAAATCGTAAGAATAATTATTTTTAGTCATATTAAAAGGGTCAAAAACAGTAGGAATATGCCTATAAAAATGGAAATGTGTGTATTTATAAAGAGAATTTAATCTTGTTTATCTCCAGAGGAAAAGTAATTTTTTCAGGTTTTACAAATTATTTTTAATTTAAATTAATACAATTAATAAAAATATAAATTAATTTTACTTAATTCCACAGTAGGGCCCTTATTTATAAATTCAACCCAGTTATTCTACATTCCTTTATTTACAAACAAATATTCTTGTATTCCACACTAGAGTGCGGATCGGGCGGCACTTTTCTGTCCGAGCCCGGCCCGCGGTCGACAGAGCAGTAACCGAACCGGAGCCGAGCCCGACAGGCATTAAGATATTTATGGCCGAGCCCGATCCCAGCCCGATCAAATTGTTTCTCATACTAATGACACATGCACATTTTTTTGTGTGGAAAGCCCGCTTTTATTTAGCACCTGTAGGAAGGCGTTCGGAAATGTCAACAGATGAGAGCATCAGCGCACACGGGGCAAAAAGCGCCGTTATAACACAGGCGCACATTCACGCTGATGTGACCTAGCCCGACCCGAACCCGAGCATCCTTTCTAAATATCTCTCCGAACCACGGTCGGGTATCCATCCTCTATTCCACATACACATAACAGAAAAAGAAAATATTGCAATATCAGTTTTTTATTTTTATTTTATGTCATTCTGCCCTAAATGCTATTATGTTCATTATTTCTCACTGAGTGTTGCCGTTTATGTCTTTAGAGCGTGATTCAGTGTGTGTTCGTGGCCATACGCACTATTGGCAACATCCTCATCGTCACCACTCTCCTCCAGTTCATGTTTGCTTGTATCGGTGTGCAGCTTTTCAAGGTATATATAGCCAACATGAACCCAAAACGGATGCCATTTATTTCTTGGTCTTTTCGTGCTTGATTCATCCATTCATTAAGTCAGTCTTTCAAAAAGCAGTTTCCATAGGTAAATAACTATTTTTATGTTAATTAACTTAAATGCAATCCCTTTTTCAGGGCCGGTTCTACAGATGCACGGACGAGGCCAAGCATACACCAGAAGAGTGCAAGTATGTTGTTTGGTCATAAGTGAGTGGTTTGATTTGCACTCACAGTGACTCACTCTGTAGTTTTCTGAGATGTGTGTGTGTGATTTTTTTCAGGGGCACATTTGTGGTGTTCAAAGATGGTGATATGAACCATCCAATGGTGAGGGAGAGAGTGTGGGAGAACAGCGACTTTAACTTTGACAATGTGCTGATGGGGATGCTGGCGCTCTTCACCGTCTCCACGTTCGAGGGCTGGCCACAGTGAGCAAGAAAAATTCACACAACATGACCACACTGAAACTGGATCCTCCAAACTTTAATGGTCTTTCTTGTATTACACAGGCTCTTGTATAAAGCCATTGATGCTAACGCAGAGAACAGAGGGCCCATCTATAACTACCGTGTTGAGATTTCCATCTTCTTCATCATCTACATCATCATCATTGCCTTCTTTATGATGAACATCTTCGTGGGTTTTGTCATCATCACTTTTCGTGAACAAGGAGAGGCTGAGTTTAAAAACTGTGAACTAAACAAAAATCAGGTTAGCTTGGATTCAAGGCCATTTCTTAAGGATATTTAATATGTGAAGTTATATTCTGTTTCTTTTGTTCATCTAATTTAGTTGACTGATTTGTATCTGTCTCACGATGTCTCTCTGCTTTGCTCACAGCGACAGTGTGTGTATTACGCTTTGAAAGCTCAGCCCATAAAGATTTACATCCCCAAAAACCCCTCTCAACTCAAATTCTGGAGGATCGTCAATTCCTCTCAGTTTGAGTACATCATGTTTGTGCTCATTCTGCTCAATACGCTCACACTGGGTGTACAGGTACACATTTAGGCATCTTATTCCATAGACTTTTTTTTTATTTAGAGCTAGTTATACTGTAAATACTATCCCTATGTGAAATTTTCTTGAATGTAGAATTGTATTTTAAATCTTAAAACTATATTTAAACTATAAAAATACTAAACTAATTTTATATAAAACAAATTAAAACACATAATTGTACATAAATACTAATACTAATAGACACATTAGTACAAAAATTACTTTATTATTTTAACTGCAGTGTGTGTTATTCATAAATTGCATTTAAAGTTAATATTATAGTATTATTTTATAATATCATTTAACATAATATCATTATAAGTGATAGTACAATATAATACCATTATGGGCCCGGTTTTGCAGAGAGGACTGATCCTAAGCCAAGATTAGGCCATAGTTCAATTAGGATATTTAAGTAATTTTTGTAAAGATGTCTTAGAAAAAAACCTTACTGATATGTATCTTAAAACAAAACAAAGGGACTGACATTACATTTAGTCTAGGATTAGATTGAAGCTTTGTCTGTGAAATGGGGAGAAAAAAAAAAAAATATATATATATATATATATATACAGTGTGTGTATGTGTGTGTATATATATATATAATTGTAAAATTATCAATTCATAAATTATAAGATTTTATATATTTATATATATACACTACTCACAATAAGTTGGGGATATTGTTATTTACATGGGGGCTTTTTCTATTTGCTTTGAATTTTAATGAAATGTGTTCTTTTTGATATTACTAATAATGTATGAGAAGAAACATCATTTTCATTAGTTTAATATTTATTACACATCTGGGAGCAGTTGAAGCAGACTCTGGATGATCATACCCTTTAGTTGAGCTGTGACAATTCTGCCATGATGTGGTGGAGCATTATTATAATCAATGAACAAAAAGTTGGGGGTGTGCTGGCAGAATTGGGGGACGATGGTGGGTTCTATGCTGTCTCTGAGGTGAGATCGGGCAGTGACTGAGCCATGTACAGTACAATAACCAAATCTGTTATGCGCTGACTGGTGATGCCTGCCCAGACTGTACCACCTACTCCACCAAAGCAAAGCCTGGGGACCATGTTGACCTCAGTGTATCGCTCACCTCGCCTACTCCAGGAACGCTGACGACCATCATTTCTGTGCAAGGTGACCCGAACAGGACGGTAGACCACTGCTGCGTTGTTCAGGTCACATGGTCTTGTGCCCACTGCAAACGTTCACGGCGGTGTCAGGGGAGTCACCTGCAACGGTCGTCTGGCATTTAAGCCAAAGCGGAGTTTGTTGTGAATGGTTTGTCTGAAACACTAGTACCCCTCACATCTTGTAAACGGGCCTGCATCTGTGTGGCAGTTGCAAAACGATGTCTGAGTACATAGGTCCTTAGGTGCTGGTCATCGTTGCGGTCTGTCACTCATGGGGCTCCACTCCTGGGTCTGTCATGAATCAGTAGTTCTGTGTCTTGAAGCAAGTCTGCTGATGACACTTTGAGACACACCAAATTCACGAGCAGCGTCTGACTGCCTGCCTCCGACCCGAAGGCACGTCGTGTGTTCATGGCTCTTTGAATGATGAACTTGGAATGACTTACTGACAATACCAGATTTTTATACCCACATAATGTTGAAATTGATGCCACATTAAAAAAATGTTTTTCTTTTGTTATTGGACCCAATATAAGGCACACCTGTACACAATGTGAAACACAAAATGAGGTGTGTCTATCACTCCAAAACATTTGCCTCCCTATCCCTAAAATGCCTGAAGTGAAACAAACACTGTATGTATGACATCCACTAAATCTCTCACAATATCCCTAACTTATTGTGAGTAGTGTTTAGGACATAAAAGATTCAATTAAAATGTCATTAAAGTATGTTTTTCAGTATATTCAGTGGTACACTTTAACAATGTTTCAAAGACAATAGAAGTAATTATGAAATTACATATAAAAGATAACTTGAGTCCTACTTAAAGTTAAAGAATAGAAGTTTAACTAATTGCATTAAATATAAATTTTAACTGTAATACATTTTCATTTAATGTAAATAATATGCAGTTAAGCAATTACCAAAAATATTACATTCAGTCCTAACTTTTTTAAATAACCGTTATTTTTCATGTATTATATCTGCAATAAGAACTTTTTTGTGCACACTGAAGTGTACTTCTTTTTTGCAACGGATAACTACATCAGAAAACCTTCTGGGGAAAAAAAAGTTCATATAGCCACTTTAGTTTGGAGACCTTTACCTAACAATTACCTACAATTCAAAACTAATGAGATTACCACATATCACTGTTTTCCACAGCACTATGAGCAGTCCAAACTCTTCAACTTTGTGATGGACATCCTGAACATGATCTTCACTACACTCTTTACAGTTGAGATGGTCATCAAACTTCTGGCTCTGAGACCTTACGTGAGGCCTGCTGCATACTTTCTTTCCTCTTTAACGTCTTACTTTGCTCCAGTGGTGTTGATATGCAGTCTTGATACATTGCGACATGCTAGTGCCTTTACGTTTATACTCTTTTTTTCCCTCTCTCTTTTCCTCTCTGTGTTTTGGACTATGCAGCACTATTTTATAGATGCCTGGAACTCTTTTGATGCTCTGATAGTGGTGGGCAGTTTGGTGGACATCATGATCGCAGAGTTCAGTGTATGTAACTGTTATTATAAAACTAAAAGTCTGATCAAGGAGTGATTTCCACGATTGTCCAAATCTAGTCAGTGTACAGTGTACTATAATTATAAAAAAGTGCTATATCTTTTGTAATCTCAGACACACACACACTTACTTATTACATTTTTACCATCTCTTCTATTTCCTTCACTCCTGTTTGCTTTTGGATGGTACTGTTTCTCGCTCAGGGTGGAGGAGGCCACGGTGAGGTAAGACTATGCTACAAAGAATATACATCAGTGTTTATGCATGAGAGTGAGTTTCCTTAAAAAGGAACCGCATTTAATTTAAATCAGTTTAACTTTACTATTTTATACTGATTTTAGTTATTACTAATATAAATTAAATATTTACATATAAATTAAATTGATTTAATTGTTTATGCATTATTCACGCCTTTTAAATGTAATATTAGTTTATTTTCATTTTAAAATTCGATTGTGAATCTTTATTAACTTATCTTATTTATTAACTTATTTTTATTTAACTTATGACTTTATTTGACCTTTACACTTTGAACCAAAGAATCTTTGCTTCTTGTAAGCAGTATATTGCAACAAATAGAACGTTTAATTAGTTTAATGTAACCCTTTTAATTTTTCTTGGCCATTTAGCAAATTTTTTTTTTTTTTTTTTTACCTTTAATTGACCTCCGTAATGGTCTGCTTTTGTCAGGTTGCAGGTTTGCTGTCAAGTCTGAGCTGAGTTTTTACTGCAACCCTCTTTTAGGAAAACCTGCTTTATATTGGGACTGCTTAACAATGTTGTCTAACATTATACATTGATATTTGGTTTGTTTTTTGGTTCCACTCCAAAAGGGGAAAGAAGGGGAGAGTGCTAAAGTGTCTATCACTTTCTTCCGTCTTTTCCGAGTTATGCGACTGGTCAAGCTGCTCAGTAAAGGTGAAGGCATTCGAACCCTCCTTTGGACCTTCGTTAAATCTCTACAGGTGGGAAACCTAGGAAAGAAACAAGCTCAGTAAACTCTCTTTTCTCATTTCCTGAAATTTGCATTGTTTCTTCCTGTCTCTCTGCTTACCTTTAGGCATTGCCATACGTCGGCCTGCTCATTGCCATGATCTTTTTCATCTATGGCGTCATTGGGATGCAGGTGGGCTTATCTTCATGTATGTTCATTCTCTCCTCTCCCTGTCCTCACATGAGGAACATTTGAGATTGGGAAGTAAAAACTGTTTTCTGTTTTGTTTTCAGACATTTGGGAAGATAGCTGTAGATGACAGCACAGAGCTCAGTCGAAACAACAATTTCCAAACTTTTTTCATGGCTGTACTGTTGCTCTTCAGGTGAGCATAACTCATCATTTTGGTTGACTTTTGAATTGAAGTTGGATCATGATCTACTTTTGTCTGGTTGGTACATGCTACAGATACAGGTTTATTGCATGTGTTTTCAGTCCCACTTCATATTAAGTGGCCTTAAAGGGAAACTCTACCCCAAAATGAAAATGTAATCAATCACTTACCCCCATGTCGTTCCAAAGCCGCAAAAGCTGAAGACAGTCACAAGCCTCCTGGTTTTCATCCAAAATATTGTGTTCCGAGGACGAACAAAGTTTTTATGGTTTTTTTTTTGGCAATAAGACCTTTTTTTCTTCACTTTAAATACAGGTGTGCAACAGGTGAACAGTGGCAGCAGATCATGCTTGCAGCACTGCCAGGCCGTCGATGTGACCCAGAGTCTGACTATGAGCCGGGAGAGGAGTACAGCTGCGGAAGCAACTTGGCGTACCTCTATTTCATCAGTTTCTTTGCACTCTGCGCCTTCCTGGTAAGAGATAGCACATGTGAAACATTTGCTTGTTAAACTTTTGCATTAGCCCAAGAAACTTAGTGACCTTCTCACAAAACTACAGGGCAATCTTGCAACAGTTTAAAGTTGACTCGAAAAAGTCTTGCTTTGACTTTTGCATTGTTTTGAACCTTTGCGTTCCCCAGAAACACTGACTTTCCTTCACAAAATATGTTTTCTCACAGAAGTTTTGCGTTCTCTTGCAAATTGCATTTTGACTTACCCTGAGATACTTTGCGTTGCTTTTTCTGACAAACTTTAGCATCTTCTAGAAAGTTTTGCATTAACTTGCAATAAAACTTGCCTCCCTTGAACAACTTTGTGTTCTTCTCACAAACCTTTTGCATATTGGCGCAGTTTTTCAGTACATACATTTTTTAGTCATTGTTTATAAATATGGAAGAGGAGGACCGTTCAAAAGTTGTTGAATGTTCAATGACACATATTCAAATGTCTTTGTGTCAGTATATGGTTTAAAATGATCAAATTATGCCTTTTTTATAGACTGTACTTCTACAGTCCTACGTCAATCATTAACCTTTTCTACGTAATGACGTATTTACGCGCATGGCAGAACAGAGCAAAGCGAGCATTTGTGTTCATAAGGAAAAACTACATTTTTATTATTTTTGACCAATCATTTCACTAGATAGGACCCTTATTCATTGTCTGGTATCGTGTGCAAAAGTGCAAATGCTATTTATATTATTTAAAAAACTAAATAACCCAACTCTGAAAATAACAAACAGTTCTGTTTTGTGATTAACTGATCCAATCTGCGCTTTCTCAGATCATTAACTTGTTCATCGCAGTCATCATGGATAACTTTGAGTATCTGACCAGAGACTGGACTGTGCTGGGCACTCATCACCTCGATGAGTTTAAACGAGTCTGGTCCGATTATGATCCAGAGGCCACGTACGTGATGTCATTACACATCCACAAACGATATGCTCTGTGCATGTTTTTATGACAGCTTAACTAAAACACTAAAAAGATAGATAACATTGTATGTTCTTGCATCAGGGGAAGGATTAAACATCTAGATGTGGTTACCATGCTCCGCAGAATTCAGCCTCCCCTGGGTTTTGGGAAACTCTGTCCACATCGAGTAGCCTGTAGGGTAAGCATGATTTGTACAGTCACTGGGTGATGATAAAATGGGTGAAAAAAACCAAGAATTAAATTTTTTAAAAGACCAATATATCATAGAGAACAAGCAAGCAGGCTCATTTCAACATAGTCCACACAACACCTTTCCGTTTATCGCTGTCTTTCTCATCGGCAGAGACTGGTTGCTATGAACGTGCCTCTCCACCCTGACGGCACTGTGTCCTTCAATGCCACCCTGTTTGCTCTAGTCAGAACTTCACTCAAGATTAAAACGGACGGTAAAACTTCTACAAACACACACTAGCGTTCAGATTAATAATGCACGCAATTCTGACATAAATTTCCGAGCGAGGATGTTAGCACTTTTTCTATAAATAATTTTGTCTATAAAAAATGTGGAAAGTTTTAGTTTTAAAGACTCACATTACAGAAAAAAAGCTAAGTATTTATATATCTTAAAAACAGTAATGCAGTACCTTTCTATTTATTACAGGCCCCATTGACCAGCAGAATGAAGAGCTGAGAGCTATCCTTAAAAAGATCTGGAAACGCACCAAACCCAAACTCTTAGAGGAAGTTATACCTCCTCCAGCAGGTAGGTATATTATGATATATTCTCAAAGGCTTTATGTGTTTAATATGGGTTACCATTGACATGCACAACTTTACATGTTCTTTTTTTCCAAAATCGATTTCTCTGTGTTTCAGGGAATGAAGTGACTGCAGGGAAGTTCTACGCCAGCTTCCTGATTCAGGACTACTTTAAAAAGTTTCGCAAGCGAAAGGAGAAAGAGAGGAAGAAGAAAGGCAAGGACAAGTCAGCCTCTCTCCAGGTAAAGAATTGTGAAATTTGTCAGAGCTATCAGAATTTCATCTATTCGTTCAACAGCACTTGCATATTTTTGCTCAGTTTAAGCCTCTGAGTGAAAGATTGTTTTTTCCTCCTTGAGTATGTTCTTAATATATTATACTATATAAGGCATAAAAGACAGATGTATCAAATATGAGTTTTTAAACAATATTTAATTTGTTAGGCTTTAAAGGGTACATTTCATAATGGATGTTTTTTTTTTCATGATTAATAGGAATCTGCAAAAATATTATTGGTATTTTGTACTGTATGTTTTTGCACTGTTATGCCGTGTTATTCTAAGACATGATTACATTTTAGCATACACTCAGATACACGCCACCTTTAACATGACTCTCATCTTGTGTGGTTCAGGCTGGGTTACGCACACTACAGGATCTGGCCCCAGAAATGCGTCTCGCCATGGCGATGGAGGATGAGGAAGGGCTGGAGGGAGAGATGATGGAAGACGAGGAGTTTTTCAGGGTGAGGAAAAAATTTATTGTATGTAGATTATGCAAAAATACATGCAACTATCCCTGAACCTAACCCTAATCCTATCTCTATATACCCTGTATGAGGTGTTATTTAATAACTGTTTAATGAATAATTTGTTTAATTGTTCTGTAAAAGAAAGCACCTTAAAATAATGTGTAACCAAGATACAATTGTAATTAATTGTATAATGCATAATAATTGTATTATCTTCAGTCTCACTGCAACCACAGTTAATTGTGTTTTTCTTGACAATTGCAGAGTGACAGTGTCTTCAGCGATGCTCCTCCCACACCGGCTATGTCCACTCCCAGAAGCACCCCTATGCCGCCCCATCTGGACGAGACCACAGTGAGCATTGAGCTTCGTCCTAGATTACCCAGTGGGAGCTTTATGCTGGAGGAGGCGCTGATGGACTCTCGGCCGGCCTCGGCCCTCTCCGACAACACAGTGATAAGTGAACAGCCTCAGAGGCTTTCTCCCCTGCCCAGCAGGTGGACCTCCAGTCACAGCAAACTCACCCCATTGTGGATAATGAATACCAACCAAAGGCAAGGAGCACACTAATAAAAGAGATAAAATAATAGAAATATACTTGTATAAGCAGATGATAATGCAAATTAGAGAATTTAAGTTTAATTGCTTGATTTGAGGTCTGAAAGCTGTTAAAAGCCGTTTTGACTGAAAATGTAGTGAGATTGTAGTCCAAGACAAAACCTGACTGTGTTGCAATTAGGCTGTCAGTTGATGAATCGCTTTACAGCTTTGAGACACTCCAGAAACTTATTTGAAAACATGAAAACACGCATTCAAGTATTTTGAATTATAAGGAGTTGCCATGCTTGCCAAGCTTGCTGTGTAGATGTCATGCTCTCTAGTGTACTCTAAAATGGGATAATGGCAGTGATAAGGTCACCATTTTAAAATAAACACGGTGCTTATCTAGGTGTTCTTGTCTTAAATGAAGATCGTCTCTTTGTTCTGGTATACCATCTGATACAGACACAGACTGAGAAACAGAATAAGAGAGAGACAGACTAATATTGGCGTAGATGCCATTGTTTTTATGATCTAATTAATGCAGCCTAACAATCCTTTAACGGATTTGATTAATAAATGTGTATCAGTGTGTTATGTGTCTAGATTTAAACTGACAGAGTGTGCCCGCCTCCCGAACAGTATTTGGTAAATTGTTCCAGAGTTTGGGTGCTAAAT
>JAUMHG010000290.1:4348364-4369340 GCA_032359395.1 Enteromius anoplus
AATGTTCAGTGCTTTGCTACAATCTGTATTGTTAAAAGCGCTATATAAATAAAAGTGACTTGACTTGACTTGACTCACTGTACCGTTGCATCCCTACTATAAATGCTATTTAGGACACAAATCAATTTGCTAGGTACGGTTGGACTAAACTATAAATGAACTGTCACCCTTTTTGTGTTCTGTCAAGTAAGAAAGAGTATGAAGGTAGTCATTTGATGTGCACGTGACACTGTAATGCAGATAAAACGACAATAGTGTGAATATGAAAAGAGTTTATTTATTGAAAATAAACCATCTTTTAGCACAGACCATTAAATATGGTGGAACTTTGAGGGAAAATCTTCCCTGTACACTTTTTTCAACAAACACTGACAGTTTATGTGAGAGAAAGAAGTGGTAATATAGCCACGTCTCTTGTGTTCAAACCTTCTCATTTTCCCTCAGTGGGCATGATGGTAATATGAGAAGTTTATATGTTACGTTTTGGTAGTATAGTACAGATGTTTAGCCATGAATACACCGCATCATTATTCTTACTACTTCTAGTCTTTGCGAACCACTGAATACTGCCTCCAACCAACCAACCAACAGGAAAATGGAGTGTTAATAATCAGTTTGATAATTTATATTCTGAAACAAAAATTAGTTTTATGTATTTACTTCAAAATTGTGCAAAGCTTTTTGTGTTGCCAGAATTCTTTGGTTCTAGATGACACCTCTTTTCTCATATCTATTCATAGTCACTGGATCCAATCAAACCAAGTGGCAAAAGTATGACAATAATGACCTATACTCATCCAAAACAATCAATCTCTTTAGCAAAACGTTGTTCCATAGTTTGCTCTTAATAATCATCTATCTTGTAAGTGTAGCTGTTATCCAGTGCATCTCTCTCTTGGTGGGTTTTGTTCTCTTCCTCAAGCCAAGAGTCATACCAGGGAGTTGTGATCTCTGTGGTGGGTGGAACTGTGGTTGTGGTCATCTTTGCTGTGGTAGGTAACATTGTTGTTTTGCTGGCCAGAAGCTTCTGTTGCCTTAGGCGGCGGATTCTCATTAGCCTTAATTGACGAAGCCGAATCCTTTTCATGTCTCCACCACTACCATTAAGTATTTGGTTATTGAATTTAGAATTTGGGATTTGGTTAGTGTTGTATGTATAGCGTTGTCTGCTACCACTGTTGCCACTGCTCAGCAATCGAATGGGCCTATTGCCATGGAGAGCCATGATCTGTTTGATGCGGTCCCAGTTAGATTTAGTTAGATCAAAGTTGCACAAGGTAGCACCTGGGTCAAACCCTACCACACACAGACGGGTGAAGGGGGAGTAGCCTTCTGCTCGGGCCGTTACATGGTACTCACCAGGATTTAAAAGTCGCCAATAATCTCCAGATTCACCTAAGAGTAGAAAGTCTTTATATTAAAACTGCTCACTACCCTAAAAATGGCAATTTTCAGAACTACAGAAAACATCTTACCTGTCCTAACGTCATGGTTGACTCCCTCCACAGAAACAGTGGCATTGCTAATAGAGTTGCCTTCCTTGTCCCTCACAACTCCCTTAATGCCCCGATGCACCTGGGAAAAGGACCATGGTTAATGTAAGGTTATCTCAAAACCAATTCCAAGATCAAATTATAGGAGCACTGACTTCGACTTGAATGAGCTTGTCTCGAATCGTCAAAGAAAATATAGGGATTTTTAGTTTCTAAAAACCTCCAACTGTCCCACTATCATGGTGAGGATATGAGTAGCTCACCTGAGCCATGAAGGTCAGCAGAGCCTCTCTGTTATGCTCCCACTCTCTTAAAAGTTCACTTTGATGAGGGAACTTATCACAACCCAGGAAAACAGACAGCTCAAAACAGTTAGTGTGAAGGTAGCTGAAGTCATTCATACCTACAACAGAAGAAGGGACAGAGTCTCTCGGGTGTAGGTTCAAAATTGATCTTACAGGTCCTTCTAGATCAAGGGTGTCCAATTCTGATTTTGATGGACACTTTCTGTGTAGCTTCAACCCTAATTAAACAGACCTAAACCTTTCATGAAAGGTTATTAACGTCTTTTGGATTTTGATGCACTGGCCTCCCGATAATAGTGTTTCGGTGTCCAAGCCTATACTGTCTCAACAGTCATTTATGAACACTATCCATTCATAGTAGGAACTACACAAGACTGGGGAAAGCTAACCTTTGCAGGAATGTGGCCTACAGGAGCAGAATTGAACACCCTTTTTTCAAATAATGCACTTGATCTATCACGTGATATAAATTCCTAATACTCACTTCCTGGAATGGGCTTCCACTTGGCACGGTTGACAATTCCTAGCCCACCGGTTGGGTCATCAGCATGACATCCTCCCTGAAAGGTTTGAGTCATGGTGCGGTGAGTAGAAGCATAAGATATGGCCAACCAGCGGAACAAAGATTGGTCCTCAATCACTCTGATCTCCTCTTCTGGTTCACCCTCTCCATATCCCTCCCTATATCCCTCTGAGTGTCCTTCTTGATAGCCCTCCTGATCCCTTTCAGAGTGACCCTCATGATGGTACCTTTGGCTCTCCTCATGGTAGCCTTGGTTCTCATCGTGATATCCTTGGTTCTCCTCATGATATCCTTGATTTTGATGGTGATACCCATAACTTTCTTGATGGTACCCATAGTTCTCTTGATGATATGCACTTTCATGTGGGCCATTGTAACTCTCCTGATGATATCCAATGTGAAGGTAAGGGTTGGGTTCTTCTTCTTCCTCCTCTTCATACTGTCGCTTACGTCTGTTTGCTCTAGAATTGAGTTTTTTCTCCATCTCCTCAGACTCCTTGGTGAGGCGGCGCATGTCGAAGGGGTATGTCACCAGTCTCTCGCCACCCTGCAGATTGGCACCAAGCACAAATGGATGGCTCTCCATCCAGGAGATAAGGGCAAGAGTCTCCACTGCAACCTGCAAGGCAGAACATAAAGTAACTTTCTTTCCTTTAATCTGATCTCTAGCCAATTTCAATGTGTCCAAAACCAGAGTATGTGATTGTTGCTTTGATTCATTAAACATACATACTGTACATAACATAGCATTACTTCCTTACTTACTGTGCCATTGCTTGACAGAACACCCTCAGGGATGAGCACATGGTGATTTGGTATAAATTTGGGCACCATGCCCTTATCCTCGGCACCCCAAAGGATGTTATTTAAGTCTGGAAAGTTCTGGAAGATGTCATGGCCGTCTTCAGTCCAGTGCCCTAATGTCCAGCTTCCCAACTCTGAGCCCTGTGAAACACATTTTATATTGCTTACAGTACGATTAAAATGTAGCCATAAAATTTTTTTATCTGTCTATTATTTATAAATTAATCCTGTTCAGTTCATAAGTCAGACATCACTTAACTAGTCACTGACCCTGGCATTGCTCGTACCCTACTCTGCTGGTAATGTGAAGCTGCATTAGTTATGAAATGCGGTTTAAGCAAAGACTTTATTTATGCAAGACTATGAGCCATGATGGTTTAATTTCTCCAGAATGTAAATCTGCCGATTTCTAAACGTTGTTGTGTTCATTTTAGCATTCCAGGCCCTGCTGTCAAATTCTGCCTTAATTTAGCTTGAGCTTTTTTCTAATATTACTAAATGCTAAATATTAAATATTCAAGATAGGTGGTGGTACGAATTTTTGGGAAATCTGCTTGGAAGCCTTTATTATTTTTTAGCAATCTGTCCACCTAGTAACACAGAAATCACATATTTCAGTTTTAATATTTTTACCCTTTTTAAAAATACCTTTTCAAAAGCTTTCATATGGCCATCAGGATTGACTGATGGCACCAGATGAATTCGTGTCTCATCCACAAGGTGGCGCACTCGAGGGTTGCCATCTTTATACTCTTTACACAAGTACTGCATAAGCATCAGAAGAATCTCTCGTCCCAAAGCCTCATTACCATGATAACCTGCTGTGTACCTGAACTCTGGCTCTCCTGAGGAAAGATGGTACGTGTTCACAAGAAGGATAATGAACACACATTGCTTGTACATGTAACCATACTGGAATAATAATACTATGTTTTCCATACTTTCTCACCTGTTTCATGCATTCCAGGATTATCAGTTATCTCCATGGCATATATTTCCAGACCTTTAAAGCTCTTGCCCAAACTGTAGAATCTGGTGATGTTGGGACACTCATCAGAGATGGATTTCATGAGCTGTGACAAAAAGAAAAGCCAAATTTACATATCCACTCACCCCCAAATGGTTTGTGCTACAAATACAAATGACACCTCAAACTTTGTGGCTTAGAAACAGACAAATTCCCTGACAGCCATTCACAATTTTCTTTAATTTAAACTCTAGTGTACTTCTTATATATTTTTCTCATTCATGACGTTTTAAAACTCTAGGCATGAGTCGGTACTCTCCCATCACCTTCTCCATGTCAAGGTAGTTGTGATAGGTATAGTCCAAGTCATCTCGATGTGTTACTTCATTCTGACTCTGGTACTGGCTGAGAGGATCTGAGGAAAGGGCAAATGCACAATATTGTGGATAAGTGGATCCAGATAGGATTATTAGTATTAGCAAATACTTTGTCAGCACACAATGCACAAACTAATGCATTGGTTTGCACACAGGTTTACCATCAACAGGTACTGAGTCTCTTACCTGGTACTGGGCAGCCCAAAATTTCCATCCTCATACACATGGTGCCATTCCAGCTCTGTGGCAAGATGCGAATATAACGTGCCACTATCGGCTCCATAAACTGAGACAACACTGGGGTGCTTTTATCAGAGTTACCAAAGAATAACTGCAAAAACAAGGGAATCAAAAAGAAACTGAATTGTTGAAATTACATAATGTATTTAAAGCTCAGGAGATAGATTTGGCAATCAAAAGAAGAGTGAATTATGACAATCTGGCAACCTACCCATTCAGCATACCCATCATCAAGGACGTTCCACTCTCTGCTGTCATTACTAAATGCCACATAGTAAGACGACACATAGTCGCTCCTGAAACAACAAAACGATACTGTAGATGTACACTTTAGATAGTTTGGTAGTTCTTAAACACAAATAAGCTCACTGTACATGTACCCCAAGGTTTTCAATATCCTTCTTACTCTAAGGGGTCATCTCGACCCTGAGTGATAACACCAGTGAACTCTGTTAGAGTGCGAGCATCCAGTTCAATCCAGTGAGCCTTCTCTTCAGGGTTAGCACACCATGCTCCACCATTCATATCATCGTCATCACCGGACGCCTATTAAAAGAACCAATATGACACCACATCACATTTTAGTCATGACAGTATTAATTTTATGAGTGAGTGTCTGCATATGTGTGTACCTGAATATTGAGACGAGCTCTGTGTGTGCCGTAGCGATGTTGATAAACAGAGGAAGTCAATAGCTGGTCATTCTCTATTCGATGAGACTCCATACCCAGAGGAGGACATACTGACAGACAATGCAAGCCAGAGAAAAAAAACCTCTTAATATAAACTCTACATTCACGTTCACAAGTTGAAGTACAGACTGAAATCGGTTTATCTGTGCTTTCTCACTAAGCATTGTGCTGCCCTTTTCTGATTGCACCACATTAAAATGCATTATTATTTATCCACCAATTTGTATGTTAATGTATAAATATGTACAGGTACATATATATTTGCATTAGTTTTAACTAGCAAGATAAATGCCAACAATGTAGACAGACTATGCACAAGTTCTTGTGTCGTCGCAATATAATGAAACAATAACTTAATGACTCATAACTTAAAACTATACCTTACAAAACTTAATATATCACTTCAAAACAATTTGTTCAGCCACTTGTCTTGATTCAGAGTAATGCGCCTTAGGATGAAGGACTACATCCATGCGTTTCATGAGCAGGGAGGACATTTGGAATTTCCTTTGAAAAGAACCAGCTGTGGAATTGGAGCAGGATTTGGCGGCATCTGTAATGACTTAAAAACAGCTACAAAAGTCTTCCAAAATGTTTTACGGTCTCTTTTTCACTTGAAACTAATCAAGGAGAGATAACACTACTTCAGTTACGTTTGATAGCATTTATTATTTTAGCATTATTATCTAAGACACTGAACCGAATGCCAAGGTTTTGCTTTATAGAACATCTTTGTTTGGTAAGAACTGAGAGCTGAGAGAGCTTCAGTATTACATCATTCCAGCGCTCTTATATAAGTTTGTTGCATGTCAGTGTTTTATTAGTTTTTTTAGTCATTTTGACCAAAGTGTATTTATTGCTCTGTTATCTATTAAGTGATAGATTCTATCTGGCTGAATGCCTAAACCGAGTTCCTGCCACTCACTTTTAGGCTCTCTGTAAACGCGTGGAGGAGGTTTGTGAATCCTGGGCTTTGTCTCTTCCTCTTCCTCGTACCTCCTCTCTTCTCTTTCTGAGGAGACAAATTATTGGACAAAACACAAAGTTCACTACTGATATGAGCGTGAACTAGAAAGATTCATCTTGCAACTTTCTGGTAGTTAAAGGGATAGTTTACTTAAAAATGAACCTAGCTACTAGCATAGCATCCTGCTAACTGGTAAAAAAGATTTGAACAGTATGATTCCAATAGTAGATTCACATTCCGTTGTATGTGCATGTTAAAAGGTAGCTTTCATCAGTTATTACAGAATAAATCTCCTTAGCTCGAACAAACAGAGCAGATATTAAAGAGGGCCACAGAGCAGCACTCCACTTGTAAATCAACCTGTGAGTGTTTCTGCACATAAACTAAAAATAGAAGGTATTTGGAATAAAATAGACATGAAAGATAAACATACTTACCTTTCACAATCAGGCAAGCAATTTAAAAAGAAACACGCGGGAGTCAGGCACCAAATGTCTTGAACTTGACAAACATCTGTTCACAATCCCCTGGAATGCTCTGGAGCTCCGTTTACATTTATCCTTACAATCCAGAGAAGGGAGGCTCTAATATAGACCGGAGCTTTTGTAATCTGGTCAAGGTTTTGGTTCTTAAAATGCTCGAAGACAATGGCTTTCCAGGTAACATCTTGACGATATATTTGCAATTAAGATAATGACCTCTGTAAGTTAGCACCAGGCTTGCTTTTAAAGCAAGTAAAAGGCCGTTTAGTGTTAAAGATGAATGAACTGAAGGAATTAAGGTTTACTGTATTATTTATAAATATATTGAAAGAACATGTTATGTATCAAATATACACAGCATTTTCTCTTTTTCACCCCTTTATACAAATAGAGACATGTTTATATTCGGTGGCAATGCCACAGACAATGAGAAATGACAATGACAATGACCAGAAACTTTTCTTCGTGACCTTCTCAGTTCCTTCAGTTTTTGGTTGAAAAGTCCTGTTCTACCGTACCCAGCATATCAAAATTGGCCTGATTCCTGCTCCATTGTCTTAGATCGGGGCACAGGATATTACTCAGGTTGTTAGGAACCAAAACCGAAACAGCTCTTGGGAACAGGACCGTTCACAGTTGTTAATGAATGCATGTCATTCAGTAATTTCCCACAAAGTCTTTAATCAAGTGTAAGCAGATTATGGGGCAGCTGCTAGACAAAGCAGAGGTGATTTTCGTGCTAACTCTGTAATTAAAGTAATTTGTAGTGCAGGTAGTTAGAATATGGAGACAGCTAATTAGAAAGGCCTGAAGAGAGTGTGCCAGGGTTGACCAAATAAAGAAATAAAAAGATCTTGATGTCCAATGATCGGATTAATATTATTGGAATAAACAATACATTACTAGTCTGAATAGTAGTCATGGTCCTCTAAATTAAATTGTTGTTCTGAATACCTGCAGTTTAGTTCAGTACAACAGCACTCTTACAACGTGCACCATATGTGGATAAAAACACTACCTTTTTCCTCTTGCGCTTTTCTTTCTCTCTCTCTTTCCTTCTCCTCCTCTAGTTTCCTTTCTGTTGACAAGTGAGAAAACGATAGTACAAGTTTGTCAAAGCGGTTCATTGTCACACATTAAACAAGTATAGCAGGTTTCAAATCTTCCGAGACCACTGAATTGTAAAAATCCTTTATGTTTTCAAAGCAAAAGAGGATAAACCAAATGCTGAATTCAAAATGACAATACTAGATAACAATTGAATTAGATTATTAAATCAAAATTGTTCATGATACATCAGTCCTGAAGGCTCTGGCTGAATTACCAGGAATGTGTGACGTTGTTTTTACTCCAGAACAGATTTTTGTTACCTAATCAAGATGCACCACATATCATCTTACCTTCTAAAACTTGATAACAAAGATAAATATTTTTTGTACTGCACTGCAATTTATTTTACTATAAGGTCCTATTAGTCAACATTAGTTGATGGACCTGAGCTATGAGCTGCTCATAAAGGTTAGTAAATGCACTAAATATAGTAAACAAGGAACCTTATTGTACAATGTTAGTAAGGCATTTATTTCTTGAATAATTTTATAATTTTTATCGATAGATTGTAAAGTGTTACCCTTTTTGCTTTCTTTTTTTTTTTTTTTAAGTAAGATTAGGTTAGGAGAAGATGCACTGCAAGACAACAGTAATTTTCTGGTTGAAAAATATTTTGATTTATAATTTTCATCTAATTGCAACATGACTTAAAATGTTCAGCTTGACATCAAGAGGCACCTCTGCGTCTCTCAAACTGTTTATTTGAGTGTAGAAATGACAAGTCATGCTCTCTGTGCCCTCATTAAGATGAGAGCAAGGCCAACACCTCTCATGTGGTCTCACTTTGTTTGTTTTAAAACAGAGTATGAAAGCAGTATGTACCATGTCCATATTCATATTCTTCATACCAGTTGTTTTCATACGGAGGGATGGTGGGCTCTTCTGTGACAGAAAAGAAATGAAAAGATAATTAATTGGGAGTTTTATAGACAGTACAGTCGAGAAACATAAACTCATAAAACGTTTGCTAAATGTCTGTCGACGCCGGTCTGCTGTCTTTTGTAAGAACCACACCAGTCACTGTGGATTCTGAATGGTGTAAAAGCAAGATATTTTATGAGATGGGTGTATATTGTGGTAAACGCTTTATTTTATTCACACACAATTACAGGGTGCTTAAATACACTCTTTTGTAACGTCAAATGTATTACTAAAACAAGTCAGCTGTCTGTTAAACCTACTTTTTTGTCTTTGTTTGACATGTTTTAGAACTATAATGGGGACATTATGTAATTTTAATACACAGTAAGTAGCAGCAGTCTACAATAATAGTAAAACAAAGAAGCAACATAAAAACATTTAATAAATCATAATTTATTCTCATTTTAGAAGTAATAACGGTTTACCTGTGGTAGTGTAATGCCAATCATTGTCAGTAGAGCTGATCTCTTTGCCATCAGGGAAAGGCATGTTTTCTGCCACTTCATCTGTTGGCAAAGAATAAACTATTAAGCTGAACAATCAGTCATATAAGACCATTGCTAACCTACAACAGGTCATAACTTGTGTAAAAAAACAAAACGTATTACTAAAAGACTCACATCTGGCATCCCAGTAATCCACATCCTCATCAGGTGGACGGCCGGCAATCACAGAGGTTGTAGGTGTGGGTTCATCCACCTTCCAATAGTCATCGTCTACAAATAAGTCAAAGGAAATGTCAATCATGATGAATCTAAAGTGGTGTTTATTTACACAGATGTGAATGATGTTCTGCTTACATGAGTCAGGATAAGGTGGGGAATACTCATCTGTGTCGGGAGGAAAGTGTTTTGGGAATTCTGTGGTTTCCTCTGTTGGAGGGTCTGTAGGCTTCGCTGCTGTTGTTGTCTCGGCAGGAAATTCTATGGATACCAAAAGTCTTTGTGAGCGCAAGTCAATTCTGATGAGTCATATTCCAGATAATGGTGGGGGGAAAACCTTGCTCTTATTCTAGGTGCAGCATGTTCTCCAAGGTTGTTTAACAACAATATATGCATCAGCTTCATTTTACTTCAGTTTATTTATTATAGACAAATATGATTTTTTTTTTTTTCTGGGTGAAGAACTACACTACCCATAATTCCTGAAGAGAGATCCACCAATCAGAGAAGCAGCTCTTACAATACAAACGCCTCAACAAACTACAAACACTCACATTACTTTTCAATAAACTAAAATTCTTCATTCACAATGCTTCATTGGATGAGTTTAATTTGTATTTTCATATCAAATCAGAGTGTGCAATACTATGATTAGTCTCTGAGCTGGTTGGTTTGGTTGCTGAGTGTTTGAGGTCCACATGGAGACAACAAGTGGAAAAAGGCTTTCTACAGATCCAAGGCGGTCACTGTTCTGATCCAATCTGCACCAAAAATACACAGATCTAAAAGTCTTGTAATGAGAAGAGCTTTTCTAACCTTCATCCCAGTACTGGTCAGTTTCAGGGTCATAAAACTCCTCATCATAGTCAACAGCCACAGTGGTTGTGGGAGCCACAGTGGTGGTGGGGATCGTGGTGGTCTCCTCCCTGTTCTTCTTGCCTTTTTTCTTCCCACCCTTCTCGCCTTTGTTCTTCTTCTCGCCCTTGGGTTTCTTGGTGGGCTTGGGAGCTTTGGGCTTCTTAGTGGGCTTGGGCTCTTTCTGTCGTTTTCCTCTTCCCTCCCTCTCAGTTTCTCGACGCATTCTCTTGGCTTAAAGAACACAGAAAATGAAGGAGAATGGAAAAAAAACAAACAAACTGGCAAAAGTAACTCTTGAATTTTAGAGCAAGTGAAAAAACTGTAGTGTAGTCTAGTCTAGTTGGTTTGTGGTTAGTCTCAAACTGTCTGAAGCATATTGGAAACAAAACTGCAAGCTAATCTTATTGGTTGCATTTATGCAATTTCCATTCCAGGGTTTACAGCCTGTGTTTACAAAGCATAGTTTTTGAATGTCACATGCCAGTTAGATGATCTATCTATGTCAGTGGCTAGAATAAGTTGTAAAGTTGACCGTATGTTATACCCACAGTAAAAATTCTCTCTTTCTATATAAAATACTATAAATGAATAAATAAATAAAAATAACAATACAGTTAGTTCCTATTATTCAGTTCACTTTTATTGACATAAATGAAGTCAAAACATTCAAGTATATTGCATGTCTTATTTGGAAGTACTTTTTATTTTAGGTTTCACTCTGTGTTAGACTGCTCTGATATTAAGTACCTTTTACCTTTTAACCATTTAAGGTTCTCTTAAGTACAGTTCATAAAATAATATTTTTTGAATAATCTGAAGAGGAAATTATTGAAAACCTTTTTTTATAGAATGATTTTAAAGAGTGTAGTTCACAGCTGTAAAAACAAAAACAAAAAATGTCAGTCGTGACCAAAATCCTGCCATACATAATTGATTTAAACTGCTTAATCAAATGCAAAAGGCTTTCTTAAAGGTCTAGTTTTCTGCAACACTGACTCCCTCAATCAACCCATGCTTCTTGGACGCCTTGTAACAGGAACATACAAAGAGAAAAGAATGTATCTGTGTCTGCTAGGATGTCTGGCTTACACTTTGATAATTCCCTCCAAACTTTCAACACATTGTTTTGGACGACTCACTAACTCAAGCATGATTCACACAGCCCCTCTAGTGACTTTTGCTCCAGATTTTAAAACAGGAAAAAAATAAGTCGACAAAATTACGATGCATAATATTAAGATTTTTATACAACTGAACTATATTCTACCTCAATACCGGTCGATTGTTTATTTTTTTAAATTAAAGAATCCATAAAGATCTCTAATATTTGTACATCCATCAGAAACTTATTTAGCTACTATTTTCATTAATATTGGGTTGGCTAACATTGAAGGACAGTTTTTGAGAAAGGGTGGATGAAGATTGGGGGAAAAAAAGTTGCTAAATGAATACATGTATACTATTAAAGTCACTTTGTGATGACATTAAAAATATTAAAGTAAATACTTACAAAGAATGTCCAGCTTGATTGTGGCTTGTGATTCTGTGTCTCCATTTCTGGCCGTGCATTTGTATACCCCAGCATTGTTTAAATTGGCATTGTGAACAATGAGAGATGACAAGGAATTGCCATGATTGCGCACCTCAAGATTGTCACTTTTTGTCAGGATCTTCTCACCATTAGGAGAAAACCAGTGAATCTCCTCTGCACCCCCATCAACTAAGAAAGAACAGAGAAAAATGATTAAACTGAATTAGCATCTGAGCTATTTCAACAACAAGCTCACATCCAACCACTGCCTGATGCTTTTAATATTCAATCTCATGCTGTTCCAAATCCCTATGACTTTGTTTCTTCCATGGAATCAAAAGAAGATTTTTTGGGGATTAATTTCCAAGTTGTTCTTTTCATAATACTTTTGCACTGTTCCAAGGCATTTGATAGCTTTATGTGAAAAACAGACTGAAATTTATGTTTTCATCAATTAAAGTGTCTCCCATGCTCTCAAATGAAATACTTTAAGGTGCAATTAATGTCAATAAAATTTAGTCTCAAATGTAACGCATTTGATTTTTGTAGATTTAGAGCTGTATTGGCTAGTTTATTCAGTAAATGACACAAACTTAAAAATCATCGTAGCTTGTAATTTTGGAATTTGACTCCCCTTCGGTTTCAACATGTTGGAAAAGAATGCCAAGGTGTTTTCCATAAAAGTCACCTTTTGTTATCCATGGAAGAAAAGAAATATGTTTGGAATAACATGAGGTTGAGTAAATGATAACAGAACTATTATTTTACGCTTCTCACCTTTGCACATGAATCGTTTGTGTTGTCCAACTTGAATCTTTGCATAGGGTGGGATTATCTTCACTTGGGGAAGATCTAGAGAAACATAACAAATTATTTTTGGCTTTTCATTTCCACATTTTTCCACATTGTCATCTCATATTTAATTGAAGCTGCACTCTAATACGCACACATTTAGAGTTCATAGCCTCATATGTTGACACAGACGCTCTGGCTCTTGAAACTCATCCTGTCCTGTCTCCTAAGGGCAGTTTCTTCCCTGCTGGGAAAGTTTTAACCAACATTCTTGCCTGTTGCTGTGAAGTCTTTACCCACACAGAGCTAGTCCACAACGCCAGTCCTCAGGAGTAATCTGGCAAAAGTTTACTTAGCTGTCAATCAGCACTGGCTTGCAATGTGGTTGTTTTTTTTTTTTTACCCTTTCCCAACTTTTTTGCCAGAGAGGACAAAAAATTATGAAGAGAAAAGCAGGAACGTAATCAGCCAGACTGTCCAACACCAGAGCATAGGCGCAAACCACTACTTCACAGCAGAGGTGTCAAGTAACGAAGTACAAATACTTTGTTACCTTACTTAAGTATCTATACTTTACTGAAGTCATTATTTTTTTAGCCTACTTTTTACTTCTACTTCTTACATTTTCATGCAATTATCTGTACTTTCTACTCCTTACATTTTAAAAATAGCCTTGTTACTCCTATTTCATTTTGGCTTGTTTTCATTTTGGCTTGTTTTCATTCTGGTTTGTCATTCAAAAACAAACAAACATCCAGAGAGATCGCGCCGTCTGGATTGAGTGAATTTGTCTGAGGTTGAGTGAGAAACGTATACCATTCCGAACCTACTGGTTTGAATGCAATCCATCACACCTGCAGATAACAAACACCCGGTCACCCCCTCCTGCAGCCTCGCGTCAAAGCACAGTTTCTCTATAGAGTTCAAAAGCGCATTAAACCATATTCGTATAACTGCATACGGTAGGTATTTTTATGTGGGTATTTTAATGGGTCTCAGCTACATATCAATTTGAATGTAATTTAATTGTAATTTTACGTCACCCTTTCGGTTAATAATGGCTTGATGATCGTAGGTTAGGAGAAATGAAATAAATAAAGTTAATTATAATAATATAAAATGTTAATCAGAAAAAAATACAACTGCACCTGCTTATTAATAGCCTATTGCTAGTACAAAAGTACACAGTAACATTTTTTTTTACTTAGTAAACTTGTTAAAAATAGTTTTATGTAGGCCTATACAATTTAATAATGTTTTCTTTTTTGTTTGTTTCTTTCAACTGATGAAGAACAGGCTACTATTGTGCATATAATTTGCGCAGTAGTTAAAATATAGGTATGAAAACAGCTCAAGGCCAAACATTTTTTTGCAATACACCAAAACCTATGCAAAAGTTCGTTTTTTTAAATGATGACATCATGAAGCACACCATTTTATCAGTAAAAGGCCAGTTGGATGGAAACAGGCTGGAGACAGCAACTTTTTTGCACAAAACAGCATAAACTGGATGAAAACTAGGCTAATGTCGTGATAAGTAGGCTATTCTAACTTTGTAACTCTTTGTAAGTTTTTGTGGTCAATGGCATTTTTTCCCTTACATTACTTTTACTTTTATACTTTAAGTAGTTTTGAAACCAGTACTTTTACACATTTACTTGAGTAAAAACTGGAGATGATACTTCAACTTCTACAGAAGTCTTTTTAAACCCTAGTATCTATACTTCTACTTGAGTAGTGAATGTGAATACTTTTGACACCACTGCAGGACAAACAACAGCGTTTCACCATTTCTTAATAGTAAAACTCTTACCAAACTGTCCAGAAATTTCCTAAAAATACTACTTTCCAAGTATTTCCAGGAGAACAGTTTGCTTTTACAATTTCAGAAGGTCAGTTTCAAGATCAGATTTTACAAATTGGCAAAGTATCAAACATCTGACCCTTTTCAGCCTGACAGTCTAACTCATCTGGGCTAACAGATGGGAGCAAAGCCTGGGCTGGTGCACGGGTGTGTTTGAAGTCTATCTGGTCTATGAGAGCATCTTCAGATTCAAGAGCTACAGTTGAGCAAAACTGAGCCAAGTAGCCAAGTGTCTTAAAAGGATACCTCACCCAAAAAACGAAACCGTCTGTCACTAATTACTCACCCTCATGTCTTTCCAAACCCATAAGACCTTCAATCATCTTCAGAGCACAAATTGAGGTATTTTTAATGAAATCTGAGAGCTTTCTGGCCCTCCCATAGGCAGCAACGCAACTGACACGATAGGCATTGTTAAAATAGTCAACCTTAATTTTATGAAGCTATGATAATACTTTTTTATACTTTTTGTGCCTTGTTACACATAAAACTTTTATAAACATGTCCGAAGATTTTGACAGGGAAAGTGACTTTCAATTTTTGTCCAACAATACTTCTTTGAAAATTAGAATATACAGACGATGAACTCAGAGAGATGAATGTTCTATATCAGTTCACCTTCTCTTGCATCAGCAGCTCTACACACATTTAAGGTGGTCATTATTTGAGTTTTCTTTGTGCACAAAACGTATTCTGAAAGCTTCATAAAATCAAGGAGGAACACTGATGTTACATAGACTGTTCGAATGATATCCTTACTACTGTTCTGGGTCTTAAACATGTCAGTTGTGTTGCTGTATATGCATGGTCAAAAAGTTCTGATTTAATAAAAAAATACCTTAATTTGTGATCTTACGATGAACAACATGAGGGTCAGTAATTAGTGACAGAATTTTTATTTTTGGGTGAACTACCCATTTAGCGTCAATGAGAAAACCTGTTAAATACAATTTAACAAGACAATGTAATTAAACAATGTAGGGCGGCACTTGATTTTGTCAACTTTTGGATTGGATTGAGAATCTAAACTGTTCATGTAATAAAATGTGTTTTATTAGTTTGTGTTGTCCCGTATTAGTGCAAAATTATTACAAATCAAAAAGGATTAATGCCAATATTGTCCAAACCTCACTTTTCTAGGGCATTTCCAAACTTTTGGACGGCAGTGTATATTAGGTAAATATGGTCCTAAGTCCTAAGAAACAGCGAAAAGTCTCTAACTCTTCCACTAACGCAGCCAACTTTATGTCAACCTCGTGAAGAGCTGCTCACAACTTGCAGGGAGTGACCAATAACACTAGATATTTCTGTCTAAGAAATGTATAGTAAACACATACATTCCTAACTTGGGTTCCACAAGGTAATTCAACCATGTTGGGATGGTTCTTCTGTTTTCCCCACTACTTTTTTTGTAATTTTACTGATCTGACCAGTTTTTCAGAGCGACTCTGCTTCCCTGCATTTAATGGAAACGCTGTGTTATTGAATACCAAAAGCCTGGCAGTAAACATATTTTTCAAACCTCAGTAACAGTGCTGCTATTAACTTTTAAATTTACTCCTTAATCCATGTTGCAAGCATAACGAAGCTGTGACGTTCTTTTGTAACCCACAGATGAACGTCTGTCTGCAATGTGCACAGCGCTAGTTTTTCGGCTTTTCTATTCATCACACTGTGTCAGCTAAATATTTAGTTGTACTAGCATTCAGCAATGGTTTTCTTTCTCGGTGAGTTGGCTTCTTAGACTTGGCTTCTTCAAGCACAGGTGCAAGTATTGAGATCTGTTGCAACTGCAAAAACGTGGCATCCTTCAAGAAGAATCCCTGTCTTTGGTTAATTACCACTCAAAATGTGCAGTAAACTATGTGGAAAATATAGCCTGTCAGCATAAATGCAGTGTGTCACTGGAAGTGCTTTTTTTTTTTAAATTAAAAAAAGATTTGTACTTGGTTAAAGATGACGTTACATTTAACCCTTGTGGTCTGTTGAAACTGATTTTGTAGTTTCTTACATTTGCGGTTTCAATGACCCCTTTTACCTAATTAAAATAATTATTTATTCTTTTAGATATCATTACAACAAATCATTAAATATACACTTTACAACAGAACCAAAACAAATATGACTTTTTTTTTTTAAATGCAAGGATGACAGTCTGTCTTCAACTTTGTAGAGCAATACTTTTCAGCTATTCCATTCATCACACTGTGTCAGCTAAATGTTCATTTGTAACGGCTTTTAGCAGCATTTTTCTTCATCAATAAGTTGGCTTTTTAAACGTGGCTTCTCCAAGCGCAAGTGCAAATACATTTTATACAACAGAGCAAAAAAGAACATGACAGACAACAGCATTTTACCAGTTGTACCTGGACCAGTTGATGCCCTTCTGTGCTCCACATGTTGCTCTGGGGCTGTGTGGCTGATCTCTGAGTTGCTGTGTTCTGTCAGTCCGTTTACAGTCCAGACGTGAACCAGCAGGGACAGACAGAGAACTGACAGTGCCCTCTGGTCCCTTAGTCCCGGCATGGTGCGTTGTTCACTGCAGCAAACAGAAGAGGTGATCCACGGACAGTATTTCTAAGAGAAGAGAAGTGAGAATGAGCGCTGGAGAGGGAGAGAATGTGTGAGAAGGGGAGGGTGGGAGAGACACACTGTGTGAGCTATGGAGGAGTGTAAAAGGAGAGGAGTGTAAAAACAGACTTGAAGAGAGGGGGTGGGTGAAAGAAAGAAAGAAAGAAAGAAAGAAAGAAAGAAAGAAAGAAAGAAAAGAACCATTTTATTGTAAAGTGTACTGATGCTTTAACCCTTTTTGTTCTATAAAGAGGCAACTGAAGAACCATATATGGAGAAAAAAATGCTTGTTGATATATAGAGGACATTTTGTTGAGTCAAGTACTGCAATGAACCATTCAAGATCCATTTAAAATCTGGTGCAAAATGTATCCAGTGATCTATATAAACAGAGAATTGTTCAATAAAGGAGATTTAAGAGATCCAACAGGTGAGGCAAGAGCCAACTGCCATACAGTATATAGACATACGTGACCCTGGACCACAAAAACAGTCTTATGTTGCTGGGGTATATTTGTAGAAATAGCCAAAAAATACTTTGGATCATGGGTTTAAAATGATCAATTTTTCTTTTTTGCCAAAGATCATTAGGATATTTAGGGTAAGAAAGATGTTTTGTACATTTCCTCCTGTAAAAGTATTAAAACTTAATTTTTGATTATTAGTATGCATTGCTAAGAACATTTGGACAACTCTAAAATTAGGGTTTTTTTTGCACCCTGAGATTCCAGATTTGCAAATGGTTTTATCTCAGCCAAATATTGTCATATCCTAACAAATCAATGGAAAGCTTTTAGGCTGTATATAAATCTCAATCTCAAACAGTCAGGAGTCTGGAATTATACAGAATTACAGCATGCAATAATTATATTCAGTGTTGGATTTTCAATGTCACCTTAAAGAAGCTTTTAGTTATTTAGACATTTAAACTAAATGAATTGTCACAGCCAAGAGACTTAAGAGCAATGCTTTGATATATGGCACAGCTGCGCTTTCAGTGACCAGAGTTCAAAAATCCCAACTCAAGGTCCTGTCCAGATCCTGCTCACCTCTTTTTCCCATTACTTCATGTTTCTTATGTAATCAGATATTTTTATGTTAAATGGTAGTTTTTAAATGAAATGTACTAAATTATTCTTAAATTGGAGCCCTATAAACATTACTTTAGTTATTGAAATTTAACTACTTTTTACAGTTCAAAACAGAATCACACAATTGTTTCTTAAATAAAGTTTTGCCTTTATTTATTACTAATATTCTTATATAAAATAAATGTAAAGTAGTAGTAGGTACTATTCCTTGTAAAACTGCTTTGTTTTGCTAACCCTAACCCTAAACTGGACTGAATCTGCAAAAGAGATCAGAATTGGTATGTTAGTTTTCTCAAATGTAATGTTGAAAATGTTGAAGACACAGATATTTTTACAATAACTATATGGGTAGCTTACTTTTAGTTGCTTTCGAATTCTAAGCAGGGACAGAATCAAGTTTTTTAACGTTAATAAAAATACACACAGCAGTTTTTAAACAGTTTAAGTAATTGCCATTGAACAAATCAGTGTAAAGGGACTAAAATTGTTTCGTTTTATTTGGGTGCATTTTGCTTTTAATATTAACCTTAAGCTGGAAGTCCCATGATAGTGAAGAAGAGAGAGTAAAGAGAGAACGAGAGTGTCTGGTGGCAGACTGGGGGAGGGGAAGGATGAAGAGGAAGTACAAAATGAGAGAGAAGAAGAAAAAGTCTGAATGAGTCAAAGGAAATGGATTCAGAAAAACAGAGACTTCAGCACAACAGAGAATTATTATTGTAATATCATTATCTGAGAAGTGGGAAAAGTTGAGCAGCTTTGTTTTGTATTTATGCTAAAGGTTGTAGTACAGTTTTTATGAATATTTGTATTTTTTAATATTGGTTTGGAATTTGTTGACCTGTTTTTTTTCACTTAAACTTGTTATTTAGGAGGAGATGTGTTTATCTATTTATTTAAACATTTTTAACTCGATAATGTTAACAATGAGTCATTAGTATATACAATTCTAAGTTAATTGCATTAAGAATTGATGTAGGAGGAGACGTTATTTATTTAACCTAGATTTTTATTTTTTATTTATTACTCACAAATATAATGTGATGCGATGTCTCCTAAAAACATATTTGAGGGTATTTGAAGGGTCGGGCGAGAACTAGCCCTTTTAGCAATATGTCATCATTCTAATTATACAAATATGGAGAATATGCAGTATATAACTTTTTAATTTACACTAACTTTAAATAAATAAATAAAAAGACTAACACTGAATATAAAGTCCCATGGACAAGAATTAAAGGGCAGTTAAAAGTATGTCATAAAAAAGAGGATTCTAATAATGTTTCATGCATAAAAATACTATGCAAAAGATGATTTTGTAAGAAAACTAGTCACTGAAGTAAATTTAGAAAAATTCTTATTTCACTATCACACAAAGATTGACTCATATTAACAAAAATTCCTTCCACTATCTTGAATGGAACTGCTGTTGGTCTCAGACTAATGTAATATCCCCATGGTGGCAAGGAAATCTGAGCAATATGGAAAAGACACCTCATATATCATCCACCAACACACCCACACACACAGTCTTCCTGGACTTGATCTACTGACCTAAAAAGTAAATCTTTACAACGTCCCTTGTTTTAGATGTCAACAGCACATCAGTTTGTTTTCTACTTAAATAGAGAATTGCTATGACAGACAGACAAATTGACTAAATTATAACAGTTGGACAGACAGATAGACACAGACGGGAACTAGAGACAGACAGAAACTAGAGATAGACAGATACTGTAGACAGACAGACAGATACTAGAGATAGACAGACATACAAATACTAGAGACGACAAATGGACAGATACTGACAGACAGACAGCCAGATATACTGTACACAGACAAATAAGACAGGCAGATACTAGAGATAGACACAGACAGAAACTGTAGACAGACAGATAGATAGATACTAGAGATAGACAGACAAATAGAAATAGACAGATAGACAGATATTGCAGACAAACAGACAGATACTAGAGATAGAAAGACAAATAGAAATAGACAGACAGATACTAGAGATAGACACAGACAGAAACTGTAGACAGACAGACAGACAGACAGATAGATAGATAGATAGATAGATAGATAGATAGATAGATAGATAGATAGATAGATAGATACTAGAGATAGACAGACAAATAGAAATAGACAGACAGACAGATATTGTAGACAAACAGACAGATACTAGAGATAGACAGACAAATAGAAATAGACAGATAGACAGATATTGCAGACAAACAGACAGATACTAGAAATAGACAGATACTAGAGATAGACAGACAAATAGAAATAGACAGACATATACTAGAGATAGACAGACAGATACTAGATAGACAGACAGACAAATAGAAATAGACAGACAGACAGAGATATTGTAGACAAACAGATACTAGAGATAGACAGACAAATAGAAATAGACAGACAGATACTAGAGATAGTCAGACAAATAGAAATAGACAGACAGATACTAGAGATAGACAGACAGATACTAGATAGACAGACAGACAAATAGAAATAGACAGACAGACAGAGATATTGTAGACAAACAGATACTAGAGATAGACAGACAAATAGAAATAGACAGACAGATACTAGAGATAGTCAGACAGATACTAGATAGACAGACAGACAAATAGAAATAGACAGACAGACAGAGATATTGTAGACAAACAGATACTAGAGATAGACAGACAAATAGAAATAGACAGACAGATACTAGAGATAGTCAGACA